>WBMW01001861.1:146075-200959 GCA_013396635.1 Penelope pileata
CTTAATCTCACTCCGGGTATGTTACAGAATCTCCCCTCACTCCGATAATCGGAGCGGGACAATGCTTTACAGAGGTTATGTACCCCTTTATTAAAACTGAATTTCTCATACACAACAGAGGCCTGTGCAAAGCTTTTCCATCTGCACAAGGTTCAGCCATTGGCCTACTGTTCTGCTGCGGTCTCTCTGATCATATCCAGAATTATTCTCCCAGCCCGGCTGTTGAAATGCTGCAACCTTCCTGTCGGTCCCCACCAGCTCCATGACGAAGGTGCAGGGTCTCAGAGCCCAGGGGCTATTCCAGGCGCTGCTCTGAGCTCCCAGAAGGTCTCTCACAGACAGCAGCACTGAGGCATGTTGTTCTGAAAGATCTTGGTGTTCGTTACAATCCTTAGTTGGAATAAAACATGAAAAGAATCAAATTCCCCAAAGAGTAGTATTCTGAAAAAGTGTTAATTTGGAGCTAGAGAGTGGCAAAACAGATCTTTGTTTCAATAAAATATGTATATTATAAAAGACATCAAGAAAATACATATTTATCAAACAATTCTCTAAGGATTTCAAAACAAAATTGATCCTGACTCATTTTTTGTGCCAGTTTTCTTCCAAGATTGAATCTACCCAGTTTCAGCTTTCGGAAATGCACGTTGGAATTGAATATGATTCCACTGTTTTTCCAGCATTGCTGACCATCAGANACAATGCTTTACAGAGGTTATGTACCCCTTTATTAAAACTGAATTTCTCATACACAACAGAGGCCTGTGCAAAGCTTTTCCATCTGCACAAGGTTCAGCCATTGGCCTACTGTTCTGCTGCGGTCTCTCTGATCATATCCAGAATTATTCTCCCAGCCCGGCTGTTGAAATGCTGCAACCTTCCTGTCGGTCCCCACCAGCTCCATGACGAAGGTGCAGGGTCTCAGAGCCCAGGGGCTATTCCAGGCACTGCTCTGAGCTCCCAGAAAGTCTCTCACAGACAGCACTGAGGCACGTTGTTCTGAAAGATCTTGGTGTTCGTTACAATCCTTAGTTGGAATAAAACATGAAAAGAATCAAATTCCCCAAAGAGTAGTATTCTGAAAAAGTGTTAATTTGGAGCTAGAGAGTGGCAAAACAGATCTTTGTTTCAATAAAATATGTATATTATAAAAGACATCAAGAAAATACATATTTATCAAACAATTCTCTAAGGATTTCAAAACAAAATTGATCCTGACTCATTTTTTGTGCCAGTTTTCTTCCAAGATTGAATCTACCCAGTTTCAGCTTTCGGAAATGCACGTTGGAATTGAATATGATTCCACTGTTTTTCCAGCATTGCTGACCATCAGACTATCCTACAATCAGACGGAGACCTGGTGGTGCCGTTTTATTTTTCTTAGGTTTACAGCTGATTGATCACACTGAAACTACTTTGACAAACCACAGAGTTATTGGGGCCAAAGCCAAGCCAAGGCTCAGCCTTGCTCCCTGCCAGCTCGCTGCTGCTCGCACTGACAACCCCTTGATCTCACAGAGCAGCAGGACGAGCCCTTGGTACAAATGTCTCTACACAAGTTCTAAATTGTTCTTTTATATCTCAAATTGTTTTCCTTCTATATTCATTTAAATCTATATGTGGTCGCATACCCATGAAGGATACTTAATTCCATTTATCCACTTTTCATCCCTCCCTTATTAAGAAGAAGTCATTATCAGCAGGGTCCCGGGGATTTCACAAACATCTTAGTAAAACAATTGGTGTTATTAAAACTGTCATTCCCCTGACTAATGACAAAAAATCAGCAGCATTCAGTCTATACACGTCCAAGCCCAGCGACAAACACATGCTCTTACTGCCTCTCCCCAGCTAACAGAAACGAACGCTCCTCCCTTGTGCAGGGTGCCCATCCCGGCCAGTTCCAGCACACGGAGCTGCTGAGGTCCCAGCAGGCTCCGTGCAGCCCCAGCCTCTCCTCCTCGCCCTGTTGTGTAACCCACAGGCGTGCAGCAGGCTGCCACACCGCTGTGCCTTCCAGACCACTGTCTCCTCTGCCTTTTGGAACAGCTCCATGAGTCTATCACATGATCATTTCATTAAGAAAAAGACCACGAGGTTATACTATTTCATTTTGTCTTCTGTAAAGAACTATTTGTTGCATGCTAGGATCACAATGATAGAAACTATTGTGAAATGTAGTCCAAAAGCATCCTGAGAAGAGCCATTAATTCATTGAATCTCTTTCTACTCACTTGATAAAAGCCAAGATATTTTGGTTTTGCTTTAAAAGAAGGGTGCAGAGGTACAGGAAGGTGCAGGCAGTTTTTACAAGAGGTATTGCTGACTGCACGACAGCTTCCTTAGAGGCACCAGGAGACAGTCAGATATGATTTGCAAGGATGGCACGCTCTGAGGACTGAGACGGGGGCTGTGGATGCCAGGACGCAGCTTCCTCATCCTTCATGGGGCCCCGCACAAGGACAGCACCCAGCCATCAGTCCATAGCCAACGATGCCAGAGGCCTGTTTCCAATAAAACAGCTGCTTACTTTAAACACCAGTGACTCCAGGGTGCTGCCACGTACCCCACACGAGACAGCAGATGTGCACCCACGCAAAATGTGCATCGAGAATCCACGGCCATCCCATTCCTCCCAGCGAAGGAGCCATGCACTAAAAATTAGTAGACTCTTAAGATTTTAGTTATTCCAATGCTATGTTCTTGGCTTTTTGTGCACAGGTGTGCCTCCTCTCTGCCCACCACCAGGGCTTTGAGCACAACGGAGCATCCCCAGCCGCGGGCAGCAGCTGTGCTCCCCAGGAGCCAGCCCAGGCCCGGGGCAGAGCAGAGCTGGACAGAGATGAGCGTGCAGGCTGGCTGTCCAAGGAGCTACCAGCTTCCTGCTGAGAGCAGAACGAGGAATCTAATCCCTTCATGGGGTTCAGAGAGATGCAAGAAATCTGGAAATCTTGTTCTAGGAGACACTTCCTTGCCTTCATGTTTATGATGGGCCTCCTTTCCAGACCTATGTGCTTGCTGCTGTCATTTCATGGTGATCTCTTTGAAAGACAGGCTGGAAAAGGAAGTGAGAGAAGCAGAAAATGGGATACACTCTGGATGTTTCTCTAATCTCTGAAGGCTCAAAGCCACTTGGACTCAGAAGAGGGGTGTTGAAACCATAAGGAAAAGCCAAAACACCCATGGAAGAGCAAGTCCCTTCTTCCGTATTGCTAGGCACCTGAACAGCCCAAATGCAGGGCTGGGTTATTACATCTAGCAGGGAGGCTTTTGTAGCAATCACACATTTAAATTTGATCATTAAATTTGATTCCTCGCCCCTTCCTGGCACAGACCCAGCCTACCCCCCCGTTTGGGCCACGCACGCAGCAGGGGACATCACTGGGTGGGACCCTCTGCAACGCCCAAACCCTCCAAGCTCCTGGTCCACAAGCAAGGGCAGACATGGACATCCGTAAGCTCCTCTCCCAAAGACCATACAAAAACTTCTCAGACTAAAAAACATTGCAACGTCGCAAACATTTCTGTGTTAACAAAATTCCAATTTCTAAACGTTGGCCTTGCCCCTGGAGGTTGTTATTGCACTGAAGTGTCGTGGAGCGACACTGAATGCTGACAGCATGCAGCTGCTCACGTTAGTAGCTTCACGTTTTTTCTGATCCCATTTACACAATATCTAGGCCCAGAGAAAAAGGGACAAATTATAACAAGTACATATAGAATCTTCAAGGTTTCTTCAAATCCCATCTTGGACATCACCCGAGGGAACCAACCTGGGAGCCACCGCTCGATGTTGCAAGAAACCACCCCGTGCTCCTGCAGAGCTGCAGCGCGGCCCCCAGCCGTCCCGCGAGGTCCTGGCTGCCCAGCCTGCTCTTACTTCAACAGAGTTCCTACACTTGTAGTTCACAGAAATAATTCATGTTGCAGACGTACAGCACTTTTGAATATTTTGGACCGATCCTAGGCGGCAGCATCGGGGAGCCAGCTTCATGTTTTATCTGTGGGACGATTAGGGCATGAAAGCACACCCTGCACAAAGGAGACGTGCTCTCGTCTCATCTATTTTTATTTTTTTTAAAATGTTCAATTTGGAAAAGGCTTTGAAAAAGAATTCCTGTTGAAGCAAAGCACCCACGGGGCATGCAAATCTGAGCTGAGATACAGCTGCTGCCGGATCGCGCTCCGCAGCCATCCCAGTTCTAATTTATTACAAAACGAGATGTGTAAAGATTATGACAGAGAAGGCACTGCAGATAAAGATTTAAAATTCACTTGCTAAATACATGTTTAGCTTCAGTGAAAATGTGATTTAGTCCTGCCAGGATAGTTACGGTCCTGAACTAACATTGACTACTAATTAGAAAAGCACTGCAGGACATTACGATAACGAGTATTTTTCCGAATATGAGATATTCCAAATTGTTTCTATTAGGAGAAAAATTGAGGGTATCAAACACATCTTTGAAAACATCCTTAAATAAACCGTATTCTACTAGGGAGGAAAAATCAAACGAAGAAGAGCATTTGCCTTCAATTCCGGGTCACTCTCAGCCAGCCAGTTCCCAGACTTTCCCCAGATGTTTTCTCCCAATGCCCCTGGTGCTTGCTCCCAGTGCCCCCCATGCCGCTGCCCAGCCCAGACCGGGTTGCACAGTCACACAGCTGCATTAAGGTTGGAAAGCCCACTGAGATCATCAGCCCTTCCTCACCATGCCACTAAACCACGTCACTCAGTGCAGCATCCACCCCGTTCCTGGAAACCCCCAGGGATGGTGACTGTACCATCCCCACAGGCAGCCTGTTCCAAAACTCACCACTCTTTCTGAGAATAAATTTTTCCTAACGCCCAGCCTGTGCTCCGAGCCCTGCATGTCTGACAGCCCGCACCTCTCCCCCACCCGCTGGGACACAGCTCCTCCTCCCACGCCTGGCACCGGTTTGTTCCTGGCAGCACCAGAGCCCCCAGGTAAGCGGGCAGGGCCCACGGGCACTGCCTCACCTCCCCCATTATCTCTGCAGCTCCGAATTGCAAACGTTTCCTGCACATTACATTTAAAATGTATGAAATGCTGCTGCTCGTGCATGTAACCATCTCGGAGTGACTCGGTGACAGATGGGACGTGTAAGGCTGAATTAGATGCACTGACCAAAAGCATTAATCGCTTTTTTCTGCTAATAAATAAGGCCTGGAATCACACATAGAAGTTACTTAGAGTTCATGGTTTTCCAGCAGTGTTTGCTAGGCTTGGTCTGATAATTTTCTAAATAAAATATTTACACCCCAGCCTCTGTGTTGCTATCAACCAGCTCGCACCAATAGGATGACCCAGGCAGTAACGAGCACAGCTCCAAGATAGCAGCACAGAGGGGATCCCCACAGCCCCGGGAGCACAGCGGCCATTTACATCCTCCAGAACCAATACTGGCAGCGTCACCGAGCTGCGCCTTCCCTCACGGAAATCGTCCTGTGATTGCACGGGCTGGTTTGCCTGGGCAAGGACAACACATGCTTGGCCAGGAGAAAACAGTGCTGCCTGCGCACCGAGCAGGGCTTCCCATGAGTTATTAGCAGCATGTGGAGTTAATTTATCCTCCATGGTTGCGTTTGATGAGCATTTAATTGCACACAACTCCAGCACAGCNGCACTGAAGTGTTGTGGAGCGACACTGAATGCTGACAGCATGCAGCTGCTCACGTTAGTAGCTTCACGTTTTTTCTGATCCCATTTACACAATATCTAGGCCCAGAGAAAAAGGGACAAATTATAACAAGTACATATAGAATCTTCAAGGTTTCTTCAAATCCCATCTTGGACATCACCCGAGGGAACCAACCTGGGAGCCACCGCTCGATGTTGCAAGAAACCACCCCGTGCTCCTGCAGAGCTGCAGCGCGGCCCCCAGCCGTCCCGCGAGGTCCTGGCTGCCCAGCCTGCTCTTACTTCAACAGAGTTCCTACACTTGTAGTTCACAGAAATAATTCATGTTGCAGACGTACAGCACTTTTGAATATTTTGGACCGATCCTAGGCGGCAGCATCGGGGAGCCAGCTTCATGTTTTATCTGTGGGACGATTAGGGCATGAAAGCACACCCTGCACAAAGGAGACGTGCTCTCGTCTCATCTATTTTTATTTTTTTTAAAATGTTCAATTTGGAAAAGGCTTTGAAAAAGAATTCCTGTTGAAGCAAAGCACCCACGGGGCATGCAAATCTGAGCTGAGATACAGCTGCTGCCGGATCGCGCTCCGCAGCCATCCCAGTTCTAATTTATTACAAAACGAGATGTGTAAAGATTATGACAGAGAAGGCACTGCAGATAAAGATTTAAAATTCACTTGCTAAATACATGTTTAGCTTCAGTGAAAATGTGATTTAGTCCTGCCAGGATAGTTACGGTCCTGAACTAACATTGAGTACTAATTAGAAAAGCACTGCAGGACATTACGATAACGAGTATTTTTCCGAATATGAGATATTCCAAATTGTTTCTATTAGGAGAAAAATTGAGGGTATCAAACACATCTTTGAAAACATCCTTAAATAAACCGTATTCTACTAGGGAGGAAAAATCAAACGAAGAAGAGCATTTGCCTTCAATTCCGGGTCACTCTCAGCCAGCCAGTTCCCAGACTTTCCCCAGATGTTTTCTCCCGATGCCCCTGGTGCTTGCTCCCAGTGCCCCCCATGCCGCTGCCCAGCCCAGACCGGGTTGCACAGTCACACAGCTGCATTAAGGTTGGAAAGCCCACTGAGATCATCAGCCCTTCCTCACCATGCCACTAAACCACGTCACTCAGTGCAGCATCCACCCCGTTCCTGGAAACCCCCAGGGATGGTGACTGTACCATCCCCACAGGCAGCCTGTTCCAAAACTCACCACTCTTTCTGAGAATAAATTTTTCCTAACGCCCAGCCTGTGCTCCGAGCCCTGCATGTCTGACAGCCCGCACCTCTCCCCCACCCGCTGGGACACAGCTCCTCCTCCCACGCCTGGCACCGGCTTGTTCCTGGCAGCACCAGAGCCCCCAGGTAAGCGGGCAGGGCCCACGGGCACTGCCTCACCTCCCCCACGTGTTCCGCAGCTCTGAATTGCAAACGTTTCCTGCACATTACATTTAAAATGTATGAAATGCTGCTGCTCGTGCATGTAACCATCTCGGAGTGACTCGGTGACAGATGGGACGTGTAAGGCTGAATTAGATGCACTGACCAAAAGCATTAATCGCTTTTTTCTGCTAATAAATAAGGCCTGGAATCACACATAGAAGTTACTTAGAGTTCATGGTTTTCCAGCAGTGTTTGCTAGGCTTGGTCTGATAATTTTCTAAATAAAATATTTACACCCCAGCCTCTGTGTTGCTACCAACCAGATCGCACCGACAGGACAACCCAGGCAGTAACGAGCACGGCTTCAAGAAAGCAGCAGCTCAGAGGGGATCCCCACAGCCCCGGGAGCACAGCGGCCATTTACATCCTCCAGAACCAATACTGGCAGCGTCACCGAGCTGCGCCTTCCCTCACGGAAATCGTCCTGTGATTGCACGGGCTGGTTTGCCTGGGCAAGGACAACACATGCTTGGCCAGGAGAAAACAGTGCTGCCTGCGCACCGAGCAGGGCTTCCCATGAGTTATTAGCAGCATGTGGAGTTAATTTATCCTCCATGGTTGCGTTTGATGAGCATTTAATTGCACACAACTCCAGCACAGCAGCGTTCAGCATTGGGCTGCACTACACAGCTCTGTACAACCCATTGCCCATAATCATCCGCTTTCAGTCTACGAAAAAATCGTCTCATCTTGACTTATTTCTACCTACTTCACTAACAGTGAGAAGTTATTACTGAAATAAAGCATTAATATTGAACTCTTTTGCCAACAGTATCTCTCCTCATTGAGTCTATTTTCCATTTTCAATTGAGCGAAAGCTATTCAAATTGCTGTTCTTCAGTTCAAAACCGAAATTACTTTAATAAAGCCCATAAACTGGAGACTTACTGCACCTGAAGGACAAGGACGTGCATCTTTCCTGAAGATAAGAAAGCTGAGCATTCTCCTTTCCACTCTAAGGGCCAGATGGGAGGCACCCATGCAGTGGAATTGCCCAAGTAAGAAGCTCGAGCAGTCCCCATCCTGCCAGCACACACGTGTTCCATGCTCAGACTCTGGCTTTGCTCGCAGGAGCAGCCCTGCTGCTGGCCAGCCCCCTGCCACAGGGACACCAGAGACACTCAGCAGCTGCTGGGGCCGTGCCCTGCCTCCCCAGCCCAGTCCCTGCTCCAGCAGGAGCTGAAGGGTTTCGGCACGGCCCTGCTGGATGCACAGCTTCACTCACAGGCTCTGAGCAGTGGCCGCTTCCCAGCACATGGTGGTGGGGCTGAACAGCAGCACGGTGCCTGTGCAGGGCCCTGCTGCTGCCTGTGAGCGCTTCCCCTGCAGAGTGAGAAACAGGGAAACAACAGCAGGCAGGAACAGCGCCTGCAGGACCCCAGGGACAGCTTTGTACTTGTGTGCTCAGTGTCTCGAGGGAGCAGATGACTCTTTTCCTAAAGCTGCCGTTTCCTAATGGTGCAGCCGACACGGCGAGGGCTGCGTGGCAGTTGGCAGGGCAGTGGCACATCCCGCAGGGGCAGGGCTGTCACCAGCTGCCACCGCCATCATGGTGCAAAGCCCCCCTGCTGCTGGGAGTGCACAGAATCGGTGCTCTGCAGCCTTGCCATCAGGCAAGATTTCAGATTTAAAACAGCGAGTGTTTGCTCCAGCAGACTCTTTCCTCCCCTGGGAACTTCCTCTGTGAGCAAGGGAGCCAAATCAATCCTGCGTCATACACAGGGCAAAGCCTGGGAGACGCACACCCGTGCAGCCCACACTGCCTCTCGCTTGCACAGGGGATGGGCACAGCCCCACGCTGCACCCTGCAGACAGCTGCTGGTCCCAAGGAGCCCTTGAACATAAAACTGGCAGCACAAATCCTGCAGTCACAGCTTTTTTTTTTTTTTAAATCAAAATTCATGCAACCCCTCTGAAAACACTTCCAGAAATGATACTGCTCTTTGCACAGATGTCCAAAGATTTAAACCTCAAAGGTGTATGCCTGGAGGGAAAAAGTTCACATAACTCAACTCCAAACCCCAACGCATGCGCTTTGTCATTGCTTCACGTCACCAAGTCCTAAAACATCTTCAATCATGGGTAGCAGAAACACTCAGCCACAGCAACCGCAGCGTGCTTTGTGTTGGAGTCAGAAGGGCTCAGCCACCGCTGAGAAAGCAGCAAACAGCTGGAGAGGTAACAAAGCACATCTAAACAAATGGAAAAACACTTTCAGTTGGATTTCAAGTAAAGGAATTTCAGGCCTGTTCATCTTGTGACTTTTTCTCACTCCTATCCAATAAGTAAGTTGCCTCTTCCTGGAGTAGGAGATCATGGTCCTGAAGAGAAATGGAAAACTTCCTGCTGCTGGTCTGGGCACTAGGTGCAGCAGCCTTGCTGCTCAAGGACATCCAGGCAGGTAACTGGGTGTGCTGGAACAAGGCCAGGATTTCCCCCTTTGAACTTCACTACCAAAATAAGTATAAATGGATTTTCGGCTCAATGAGTTCCAGAAGAGTTGTGAGCTTGGAAAAAATAGTGAGGGCTGGATTCCCAAGCTGACAGAGCTGGTACATGGCCTGCCATGGGAATTCACCCAACACACACCCCATGTACCCGTCCCCAGAGGCTGGGACCCCACGGATACCCCCGCACTGGGGTCCCCCAGCCCTGACCCAACAGCAAGCACACCACACACCGCTATCTTTCCTCCTGCCAAGTGAGCATTTTGTGCTGGGAAGAGCAGCCTTCTCCTGCCAGGCTCTTTGTGAAGCTGCAGAGATCAAACCTCGCGCGTCGTTACACGGCGCTGCTCCTGCCGTGCTGATACGTGAGCACGGCACTTCCACGGGGCAGGAGGTGATGTGAGGTATGACTTTGCTTTTGAAGTGGTTGAAGGTCAAATGGAAACAGCCCTTTGCTTAATATCACTTAAGACACAAACACCCTGCTTGTGACACATTTTCCCATTGCTGAGTTGCTCGCATACAAAGCTGGAGCCCAGCTGCCAAAGGCTTCCTGGTTTCGCTTGCATGCAGCTGCTGGGTGGGACAGCTTGGGTTTGGTTTCATGATGCTGCTGTAGAAGAGAGATGGCTTGGGTCAATTAAGTTTCTTGGAGAGCATTCACAAGAAGTACCTTTGAAACAACAGTGCTAAGGAAACGAGAAGAGTTGGTGACGGATTATTATTAGAATCTAGAAGGCACGTCCCTTGAAACTGAGGAGCAGAAGCAGAGTGTGTCTCTTTACACACGTACTGGGGCTGGCCAACAAAGGGAACTTATTCTCCCATACTGGTGTACACAGAAGCTTTTTGGGAAAAACATGAAGTGTTCTAGCAACACCTAATTTGCACCTAGATGCTGATGCAACCACTGCACAGACTCATACCCCTCGCCAGTCTCCTGGTTCCTTACTGGAGACCAAATCACCTTTTCCAGAACAAATTGGAATTCTGAACTTCTAATCACATTGTTTACATTTATAAAGAGATCAAAAAAACCTTCAAACAATTAAACAGATAAATAAGAACCCACATTTAAAATCTGCACCTCGCTGCTGCTCATGGCTGTAAATCAGATCTCCAGAGCTGGTTAGAAATCAGCAGAAAGTACCAAAGTTTCACAAACCTATCAAATAACGAGTCTGGCTGGTGAAGCACATTCCTCTAAGTGCAGTGGATGGGAAATATGACACCTTTGGGAAGTAGCAAAAAACGTGTTCAGATGGGCTCGTTATCAATGATACATGGGAAATTATCTCTTAACACAGAATCACATGCAGATCTGTCCACAATTATAAAGACTGAAATATCACTGTAATCTATAGCCATAAGGTGAGATTTCCATCTTTATATGACATGAGAAATGTGCCAGACACAGGTTTGCCCATAAACAAAATTGCTTTTTTCAGCTCTCCCTTTAATGTGAAATATCAATCATCGTGTGGCTTTTATTACACAGAATTTAGCTTTTGTTTTTGACAGATGGCTCGCATTCGGTCTGAAGTACAACTGTATATCATCCCCATTATACACACATCTGAATTGCAGGACACATTTTAAAGAAGACAGCAATAGATGGCAGGGAGCACCTGGTGGAGCAGGGCTGGTCAGGGAGCCCACAGACGGCCTGGGTCTGACAGGGAGCCCCACACAGCAGCACCCGCTGCTGGGGCCCAGCTGCTGGCTGACTGCAGCACAGCAGGGCAGGCTGGGGCTGAGCTGCTGGGACAGAGCTCTGCAGACACCTAAGGACCTGGGGTGCTGGTGGCCAACAGGTGACCACGAGCCACAACGTGCCCTGGTGGCCAGGAAGGCCCATGGACCCCGGGGTGCCCTGCACAGAGGTGGCAGGAGGGGCTCCTCCCTCTGCTCTGCCCTGGGGAGGCCCCATCCAGGGGTCCCTTCCAGCTCCTGTTGTTCTATGAACTCTGCAAGAAGAGCAGTGCCTACAGCCAGGCTGCAGCGCTGGGCTGGGGCAGGTCACTGATCTGCTCTGGCCTCGGCCATTTCGCTCTGTTCTCATGCAGACAGCCAGGGCAGGGGCAGCAGCCCCGTTCCACGGCCCCCAGTGCCAGCCCCGCACTGCTCTCCCCATAGTTCTGCATTTAATGCACTTGAAAGAATTTACTGCAACAGCTGGCTTTAATCTACTGTGCTCTTGAAACCAGGAAGAAGTTATTTCATGACAAGACACTCATTATTCACATTTTCCATCCCATTTCACCTGTCAGTTGCTCTCCCCATCTTACACCACCCGCCATGGACACCTGATGCTCAGCTGCCAGGCTCATGTCTCCCTCCTGGTACCCGGGTGCTGCTCCCCATGCTGCTCCTTGTGCCTTTTGTCCCTTCCCCAAGCCCACAGCCAGCACTGCGCTCCCTCCTTTGCCATCTGAGATGTGCCTGGGACCGTCCCAGGGAGCCCACGGGGATCTCAGGTTCACTGTGCAGAGGACAGGCAAAGTGAGGAACGCACACTTGCTGAGCTCAGCCAGCAAAATTACCAGCTGATGAGGATGGGCAGAAATCAGAGCTGCTACTGCCAGACCTACTCCTGCCACGTGTGCTCATTAACGCGCTGCCAGAACCCCTCCTCATGCATCGCCCTGCTCCAGCCTTCCCCTTCTGCTGCCGCCATGGGGCAATCAGCTTCCATCGTCGAGCCAGAGCCATCCCTGTAATCAGCCACAGAATGTGCAATTTCCCATGCACCTGCACAAAATAATAAGGGCGGATAAGGCTGTATTGAAAATAGAACAAACGGCTGACAAGAAAAATGGCATTTGAAACCTTTACATTCCTCACGCAACCGGAGGCAGCCCCGGTGGGACAGGTAAGCACTTGTGACATGAATGGCTGTGATGAGTGCATCAAGAATGATTCATCCCTTTTTCTATTCAGAAAAAAAGTTTCAGTTCTCTGCATTAAAATAAAACAGCATCCATGTCATACGCCTCAAGATGCTTGTCTTCTTGTTCTAGCACAGCCATATGTGCGGGTCATTTCTTCATTTTTAACTTGCCTGCATTTTGTTATCAGGACAGAATGCTTGAAACCACTTGCAGCTAGCAAGGTCTGTCAGGTTTCAGCAAGCATTTCCCACAGAAAACAGACACAAAAGACATCCCAAGCAAGGATGGTTACTCAGGATGCCCATGGGAGAGCTGTCTCACGGAGGGTGCTGTGTACATAATATATATACATGACGAGACAGGAATCCCCATTATTTACAGCTTGCCAAGAAAAATGAAGGATTTCAAGTCCACATGAGGAAAAAAGAAATAGTCTTACTGGCACGACCAGTGGGACTGGAGGATCTTGCTCTCCAACACAGTAACACAAGTGCCGGTGCCTGAACCCAGTCCTGCGCAGCACAGCCCCATGCCTCACCCCCTCGAGGCCTGGCAGTTTAATTAGAGAGCTGGCATCTGACTGAGCAGCGACATCCAGAGCCATCTGTAACAAAACAATGCTGCTTTATGCCACTTCCCTTAGGAGAGCCATTGGGGAGGAGGCTTCATGCTGGCACCTACGGAAGCAGCTGGGTCCTGGCAGCCAGCCCTGCCCAGCAGGGCCAGCTTGGGGTGGGCTGGGGTCTGCAGCCAACCTCCCAAAACTGCTCTGAAATGGATAAAGCCACATGAGCCTCATCCCCAGTACCTGGGGTGCCTCTTCTCCAGGTACCTGCACAAATCTGTGCAGTTTTAGCTCAAAGGGTGGAGCATGGATAAATGCATTAGAGATAATTCCATTTAAAAAAAAAAAAAAACACAAGGTTTCCTGCAGGAAGGAAAATAGTGCTTCCTAGAGGAGCTCTGGTGCATCTTCCCAGCCTACCAGCAGCAGCCCCGGGCAGTGGGAGCTCCCTCAGCCGTGGTTTGGGGTGGGGCAGGCGCTGCATTGCCCCTCCTGCAGCTCCCAGGGGCACTGGATTGATCAGAGCAACACCGAGTCCTCAGCAGCTTCTCTCTAATTCACCTCATTAGAAGAAAGTCCCTACAAATCCATTTAGCACTGACACAGCTTTGTAGCACGGGCTTAGTGTGCATGCAGGGGTTATTTATTTCCCCTCACACAATTTACATCAGTCTCTAACCTGGTTAATTTATTTGGCAGTTGTCTGAAAGATAAAGCAAACAGTAATTTCCAGACTGTTCCGTTCTTCATTTTCTGAACGCACGCATCAGGGTTGCTCCATCTTTGCCCTTTCGCACGTGCACAGGTTTTCATACAGAAGTGGAAATCATAACAAGTCCCTAAAAGTAAATCCTGAAACTTTGCTATTGCTTCCTTTTCCTCTGCACTTAGCCTGAAGTTAACATTCCAGCCTCATGGCTGCATCCAGCATCCAGTCACATTCCAGCATCATAGCTCTTCCACTAAACCAAGGAGAAGTTAGTTCCTGGAGATCAGCCCACCATGTGCTTTTTGGGTGCCCTGGGGACATGGGTGTGGAGCTCTTGGTTGTTGGGCACCAGAACACAGCAGCACACGGGGAGGGCAGTGGAGCCTCAGGACAGCACTGTCCCCAGAGCAAACCGTGACAGAGCGAGGAGTGCTGCCAGCCACCAGGGCTGCCTTGGGATGGGTTCCCCTGCACAGAGCCAGCAGCACAGCCCAGGGCAGCTCCTGGCCGGAGCCCCACGCTGGGCAGCCAGCACAGTTCTGCAGTCTGATTTAACGTTAACTGAGACCTACTCAGGGAGCCCAACAGAGGGAATTGCAGACCCACTTTTCTGCCTATAAGCCTCAGTTTTGAGGAAGCCCTGAGTGCAGAAGGACTGGAATCTGTGCTCCGTTGTGAGCCCACAGCTCCCGCCGTGCCTTGTTTTTGTCCTAGCGCAGGGTCCTGTCATTACTGCAGGCAGCCCTGCAGGCCTCCTCCAGCTGGCAGCAGCCTGAAGGGAAACAAAATACAGAGAGCCCTGGGACCGCTGTTCTCCGCTTCCCAGGGCAGCATTTAACGATTCGAGTCATTGAAACTCCAGCACCATCCCCAGGCACCAAACCCCATGTGGGACAGCAGGAGCCGGCCCTGAGCTCTGCTGCTCCGCTGCGCCTTCAGAAGTACCCAAAAGGGCCCCACGCTCAAACTGCCCACAATAAATCATTCACCAGGCTGAGCTGACTTGCGTGCATCATTTCATACACATAAAATAGGAAATGCACTCCCAGGAAATGGCTATTGATATACTAAAACACTGATGATTCAAGCTCTCAAAAAGGTTGGTCCAGGTTAAAAGCACACATCCCCGGTGAGGCTCTCCTTGGGTTGTGCTCAGCTGCCCTGCTTCCCAGCCAGGAGCCTGGAGGATGCAAATCTGCCTGCCCCAGCCAGCTGACGAGACACGTTTCAAAATACTTAAAGATTTACGGGAAAGAACAAGACGACGACTGTGCACTTGTCTGCATCAATAAGCAGCTTTCTTCCTGGTGGATTCAGAGCACAGTGGGTTTATTATTACACAGCACAGGATTATTACAGAAAAACAGATGTCAGCACGGCACCGCTTGACTGAACCAGGCTCTGCCTTTCTGTACGTGCAGAAGGGTTCAGGAGCAGCGCTCCCCAGCCCCACAGCCACAGACCCTGCCACCACTCGCTGTCCCATGGCAGGGGCTGGAGCTGCAGCACCAGGGACCACGCACAGCCTCTGCTCCCCTCCCAGTGCTCGCTCCATCATGCAGCCCTGAATTCCCACGTCCATCCCCCAAGGCAAACATCGATACCAGGAGCAGGGGAACTGCTCAGTCAACACCGATAATTGAGATATTTCAGGCAAGGAAATGGAATTTGAACCTATGCAGCGACAGAGCCAAAAACCAGAAGTGGAGAGCTCAGAGAAGGCAGGGCTCAGCCAAAAAGCAGCTCAGTGCTTTCCTCTTATTGACCTACAATTTATTGATGTCTGGGCTGAAAACAGCTGACATCGACGAAGATATAAGCCTTTTCATATGGAGATTGATTTAGTTCCACAATAAATTTGAACAAAATGCTTCCTCTGGCTCTCTCCAGCCCTCATCTCCTCAGTTGTCAGGGAGAGGTAATTGAATTTCAGATCTACACAGTGGACATTCAGCAGAGGCTTCAGCAGAGAGAGGAAATCATTTCTGGATACAATTTTAAATGATGTGGTGTGATCTTGGGTTTAATGAGTGGAAAGGCCAACGTACATTATGCAGAAAAAAGAAATCCTTGATTATCATTAACTTCAGTGTAACAATGAAAAATCTATATGCAGAAGTGATTTGGGGAGGTTAAGCTGCCCGGTGCCCTCGGGCTCCCTGCAGCACCCAGCCCTGACCACTCAGGCAGATTTGCACTCTCAGGCAGGAAACAACACTGTTCCATGTGTAATTATACCTACGCTCTCCCGCTGGTTCGACAGCCTTCCTTTCCATTGTTATTTAAATGCGCTACCCACCTTCAAATCATCTCTGCCCCTAATGAAGGAGATGCATCTGCTTCCCTCTCCAAGGCTCAAAGTCAGTTTTTCTGCTGCACTTTCCAAATCTGTAATTCCAGCAGCTGCGGCAGCCTGAAACCAAGATCAAATAGAAATTAAGAGGTGCCTCCAAGCACCATGGCTGGGCACAGGCTGTCTGAGGACTTTGGGACACGCCAGGATAAGGCATGTTCTCTGCTGAGTTTATGGGAAGAGCTCAGACTGCCAGCAGCTCCTCAAGCTTCTGGAACCCCCGAACCAGCCCTGCCTGGTCCCGGTGCCACCAGCAGTGCTGAGCCCTGGGTGAGCCTCTCCCCTGGGCATGTCCTGAGCCTCCCAGCCCACAGGGCCACCCCAAAGCACCCCAAAGGGCTCAGCTGCAGGCAGCACCTGCTCACATAGGAGTCAGATTTAATGGTGAGCTGGAAGTTTGATTAGAAAAAACAGTGCCTGAGCTGTACTGCAGTGGCATGTGGTAAACAAAGAGAATGCAAGACCAGAAACCACTGCCAAAAGCTGAGATGTCAAAAAATTTAATTGGTAGAGGAAAAAAGCACTAGGCTGCGCTGCTCTATCCAAGCTCCCCAGGTTGTTAGCAGGCAGTCGCACCAGCAGCAGGATGGCTGGAGACGATTAGTTTCAGCATCACAACTACATGCCCTATTAGAGCCTGAAATCTCAGAACCTAATGTGACATTAGTCAGGTTTTCATTCAGCCGGGTAGGAGAGGCTCCCATGGCTCTGCCTTTCCCATCGTGTCACTGTCGTCAGCATTGCAGGTAACACATGCCTCGCTCTGCTTTCACACCCTCCTTTATGTTTCTTTCCTCCTCTTTTTTCCCCTCTATTTTTTCTTTCCTGTTTTCAAAGAGCTTTGTCTATGAGGCAACAAAACGCAAATTCATTCCCTTGGATCTGTGACACAAATAAAGCCTCACTGTTTGTAGCACAAATCTGGAAGATATCTTCTAACTCTGAGTGGTCATCATGATTGCTAATTGCAATTCCCCTGCTTTGGGAAAAAGCGAAAGAATAGCTGACTGGTGTTCGAAAAAAAAAAAAAAAAAGATACATGTATTCTAGGGAACAATATATCCTCTTGTGCCAGCAGTCACTTTTGCCATGGCAGCCTTTGTTCAGCTTTGAGAAAACAGGACTGGGTTCAATGCCAGCATGAAGGTCAGGCTGCCTGCCCATCTCAGTTGTCTCCTTCAGAAGCCAGGGATACCCCTCCTTGAAGCTCTTTCCATCTATAGGGAAAGGGAATAAGGGAATTTAGAGTGCTGTTCTTCTCTGTAAGTATTTTGTAAAAGACTGTTAATCTTTCACACAGAATTAATCACCCTGAGACTCCAGCGTCAAAGCTGAAGCCACGAGCACCTGCCTGTCATTGTGCAGGGAATCCTGGCCTCTGCTGTGAACACCTTTCCTCTGGGCCAAGTTCCTTTCCAAGGTTGGGACAATCTGCCTTAACAAAGGCTCTCAAAACAACAAGAGAAGCAACAGGCACGAAAAAGGCAATTTTACTCCCTATGTGAAAAGGGGCATGTAGCGTTTAACTTCCCAGTGCCCTCATTTCAACCAGATGGGGACAACCAAGGGAAGGTGCAGGAAAACAGCTGGAGAAAGTGCCCTAAATGGAAGCAGATGAAGCGTGAGTAAGAGGCAGCCCTGGGATGAACTGCCCTTGGCTCAGAGAAAAGCAGGAGAGGAGCATGGAGAGCTCCAGGAGGGAAGCCAGGTGGGATTTGCAGGGCAAAGATCACAAGCTGCTGGAGTAAGCACTGCTGCCATCCCCAGCACCGAGCTGTCCCCAGCTCAGAGGGCAGAGCACAACCACGCTGTCCCCGCTTTTCCCCATGCTCATCCTGCTTGTCCTCAGCCCCACTAGGCAGCTCCAGGTCCTTGTGTCACCCTGCAGGGAGCTGCCCCATCCTTAGCACCCTCCAGAACTGCCTGGGAACCTGCCCAGGGAATGCATCAGTGCCCAAGCTCCACACAGAGCTAAGCCAGGGGGATGCAGCTGAAGCCATGGGAGCTCTGTGACTGAAAGCCATCATGGCCCTGTGAGCCCCTGTGAACATTCCATGAACCTTCATGGACTCTACATGCAGACAGGATTTGGTGCCTAAGTCTTATTAGTAAGATATGTTCATTTTGATATGCAGAAAGTTCGGTAATTCTCATTATACTCATGTAATTCACACTGTTCCTCACACTGTTCCAAATATTTCCCCAGCTCTTTATTTGCATGAAGCCACAGCTTGTCAGTTTATGCTAATTTATTTTGAAACTACCTTGACATGTATACTGAGTATATATGTACATGATCTTAAATACAACAGTAAGGGCTAACGTGACAAACCTGACACAAGCAGCTCTTAAGTGTTTTCAGTCAAATTCTTACTATATTTCTCAAAAATTCACTGCCATGAAGTTCTCAGTTCACCACTGACCAGGAGGTTTTTCTTCCTTTCCCCATGCTTCAGGGTCACTCAATCTGAATGTGTTTCGGCCCAGTGAGGACTTATTAACCTTGTCTTTCAACTTAAGCCCTTTCTTCCTAACTTTTCTTTTAATTCAGCACAATACCCCGTTCACCAGTTCCTTGAACCAAGCAGCCTGTGATACAGAAGCAGCCCTGCAGGCCCTCCTTCCACCTAGACAAGCAGCTGCACTCGCTGACCCCGCAGCACAGGCCCAGCAGCCCTAATTCCCAAACATCTTCATTCCCGAGGCATTCCTGGAGGTCAGAGCACACAGTGACACGTTCAGCTGTTTCACCAGGCCCCAGCAGCACCCTCAGCCCCCAAGGACAGAAGGAGCCCCATGTCTGCTGCAACCAATGCAGCCTAGCATGGGAGGCACGGTGCTCGGCCTGCTCTCACAGCACGTGGTTAAATCTGCCCAAAAAGAGGCACACAAACAGCTAAATCAAAAATACAAGCTCTTAAAGGGATTAGGCTGATGTGATGTGAACACTGATGCTTTTACTTTTTTTGAAGTATGTAAATACATTGCATACACCGTTGCTCTTTCTTCTTCCCCTCCAGACTTTGCAGCTCCGACTTACGAGTTCTTTAATAGTAATGACTTACTACTCTAGCTCAAGTGGTTTTTTTTTTTTTTAAAAGAAAATTCATATAATCCTCTCAGCTTAGTTTTTTAAATTAAAAAAATATGAACACAAATACTGAGCTCAAGCAGGTTAGTGACTACAGCAACTCTCTGTAGAGATGGTGTTACCTTCAAACAACACAGGGAAACGTTCATATCACCAGGGCTGTGATCTGAAACACCGAGCCTCTTGCTATGTGTTCCCTTTCTCCCGCTTCTACTAATGGAAAAGAACTTAGGGATCCTGAAATAAAAAAGGAAAAGAAACACAAAAAGCAGTGAAGCTGGAAGGCCTCAGGTGCCAGCTGCACACCACAGCTGGGTGCTGCAGGGCCTCCCAGTGCAGCCAAACACAGATGCAGGGATTTGCTTGCCTCAGGTTGGTGCAGGAGCAGGGACCCCAGGCATGAACCCAGCTGCCAGACCCCACAACACCACGGGGTCACAATGCTCCCTCTGGCCAGGGCAGAGCTCACTCACGTGCATTTACATGCAGTGCCATTGCACCTCCACACTGCAGTTTGTCTGAGCCTATTTCTCACTGAAGAGCCAAGAGCATTCTAGTGAGGAACACATCGAATACGAGCTAGTACAAGGAACCATTATGTATCATTGCTCAGGGAGGGGAAACATGCTGGATGGCAGAGAGCATGGCTCCTCAGGCACAAACAGCTCCTTGCTGCCTTCAGAACCTTAATGCATGATATCTAAAAATAAAATTCTCAATTCCGGATCTGTTTTGCTAGACCATTTTCATAACCCCACCCAGCTCACAACAAAACTGTTTCACATCAGGACTGCACATTGTTCTTCACCTCAGCTCTTTCCTCCCTATTCCAGAGAGCAGCGGGGCGGACCAGAGAAGCTTCTGCCCCTCAGCACTGAGGGCACTGACAGAGCCCAACCAGAGATGGATGCTTGCTGGCCAGAACCAGTGACCGCTGACCTTAAATCCCCAGTGTTCAGCATGCCAACCATCAGCTCTGTGCTGTGCAGCATTTGGTAGCGTTCTGGGGGGGGAAAAGAGAGGGCCTCTCCCTCACAAAACAGAAATGCAGTGGGAAGGGCATCAGGTTATTCACCAGCTACAAGAAGTAAACATTAAGTCTTTGTTCAACAAAAAGCAACAACGATTTTTATCATTAAGGACCACTTCTCCAGCCCATCTAAACACGTAGTGGCTGTTCTGCTCTCTGCTTCGTGAGATTGTTACAGCTATTTTTTTCAAACAGCAGGAAATAAAGTGCTGAAGTGCAGAAAAAAGTCCAGAGACAACACATCAAGCCCAGATCAGAGACAGTTACAAACATTTTCTGTTGCTGTACTTTGGAGGCATTGTAAATCTTCAACAGCAGGCAGCATGTTCTTGTGCAACCTGCTGCAGGGTCACTCCTCTACTTGCTGTCTAGAAGAGAATCTCAGTTCCCTGCAATGTTTTTTTCTGAAGAGGAAGACCCTACAGGTCTTCTGCGGACCTTCATGCCCTATTATTTCCTCATAGGTGTAGCTTCATTAACTTCATCCAGTTATAAAGTACTTGCCATTAAAGAAAATAATACTTTAAACCAAATACTTAATACTGTGAAGCTAGAAACATTCCTATTGGATGAATACAGTATTAAGGCAGTAATAAACTAAATGCATTGATGATTTATTTCCTCCTTTCCATTACAGCAAAAATCTCTTTGAAGAGTTGGAATTGTGGTACATAAGCTGCAAGGCCAAGAGTTTCCTATGCTTAAAAGTGAGGCTGAAGAACGTATTTCCAAACAAGTCCCCCAGTGTGGGGAGTGAACATGCTCTAGTGGCCATCAGGTTCTGCATGGGGATCTCTGTACAACCCAGGGGCGCAGGAGCAGCACATCAAGACAAGAAGTCTCTCCCTTCTGCTAACACATACTTATTTTGTATTGAGATAAAGAACCTAAAATCAGTTTTCTCTCTCCAAACCACAGAAGCAACCAGGGCAGCATCCAACTGGAGGAGCTGGGAGGAAGAAGCCCAAGACCCCATGGGAAGGTCCTGGCTTACAGCAGGAGACTGCTGGGTCTCTGGATCCTCCTCTCTTCTGTGGCCAGGCATGGAGAAAACAAGTATCTAGTACCATGTCAGAGGAGTCATCTGCAGCTCTGCCAAATTCCTTTAAACCCTTCTCATTTTTGGGGATACATTTGGGTTAAAAGCAGTAAGAGTGGAAATCTTGGCATAGGACAGAGTGTTTCATCTGATACGGCTCAAGGAGAAGAGGAAAGCCCCAAGGCTCAGCCTAAAGGCACAACAGCTTGGGTGAGAGAACACAGAACTGATGAACTTGAGTTAATAAACACAAATTTAAATATTTTTCAATATCAGTCTTCCATTCATCTGGATTTTATCTTGGTAAGATGCACAATATTGTTTGCAGCTTTCTGATTGCGTGGTCTGTTTCAGTTTTCTGCCTCCTGATTTTGGACAGGACCCAGCACCTTCACACAGCACTGCCTTCCTGGGTCATGTCAACAAGTTCCAGACTTCCCACTCCAGAATGATATAAGATTTGTGGCATCACTTCTCACGTTATTCCCAGCCCTTCAGGGGAAGAGAATGTCAGACTTGGTCTTCAGGCAGCTTTGTTCATGTAGTGAGGAAATAACCAGAAGTTCAGCTACACCGCTGAAATCCTCACCTCCATTTTTCAGATCACAGAAGCCTCAAATGAATGCCCTGGGACTGTCTCAGTGCAGGTCTGGGTCCCTGACACCCACACTCCCTGTCCTTCCCTTGGGCACCACATGCGGACATCCCATGGCCATGCTCCCAGCCCCACAGGAGCCCCATGGCAGAGTTGAGCTGCAATACCCAGAGCAGAGGGCACTCCACTTACAGGAAAATGAGAGAGGGCTGTCACAAGCAGCAGACAAGGAGCTGAGCACATTCTGAGCTTCAGGACACATGAGGTGTCGTTACATGAGTTACATCAGCAATTACTTCTATCAGTGCATGTGCAGCTCAAGCGTGAGTGCACTCCAAGCAGGCAGAGACCATGTTGCCCAAACACCGTGGGAATTTCACATGATTTTTACGTGCTGGTCCACCTATTTCAACAGGAGAGAAAGGTGCTCTGCACTGCAGAGGGGTCCTGATCCGTGCTCCTGCAGTCAGTGCTAGACAAGCTCTCCAGTTCAGAGAGCCTCTCCCTCCTTACACACTCTTCCACGCTTATCTCAGCGGTCACAGCACAGGACTGGAATAGGTTTTCGTCTTAAACAGCTCAGCATCCTGGCAGACAGCTGGATCCAGCACTCCCACGGCAGGGCAGAGAGAAACCCCACCTGAAAACCACCTTAAAAGGCTTTGAAAGCATCACTTCTGCTCCCTGAACTCTAGGAAGAGCTGCTGCACCCATGTAAAACATGAACATGACTGGTGGGCTCCATGATTTGTATTCTGAGCCCATAGAAACAACAGTGGTACCCTCCTCCCACCACTAGTCCAGGCTGGCCATGAGATGCACATCATGACCTCTTAGGAACATCCTTAATTAAACACGCATTTGAGTATTTGGTTGTCTGAGAAGAGTGAGCAATAGTAGCAATATTCAGAAAGCACCAAGATGGCCAGTGACACCACGCAGCTCACCTGCAGCCCTGAAGTAGCACTCACCCCAGTGCAGTCACCCAGCCCCACGGATGGCCCCATCACACCTGAGTCAGCAAAGGGAAAAGCTCTCAGAAGAGCAACCTGGTGCAGGAGCTCACAGCACAGCAGCCTGACAGCTGCTTTACCAAATGACTCAAAGAGGTCAGGTGCCACTGGAAGCCACCAAGAGAACTCGGTGGGATATACTGAATGCACCAACTCTGGCTCCAGAACACCTTTAATCACATCAAGAACTTTCTTCCAGCCAAGTATTTCCAAAGTGTGGTGAGTAGAAAGATGCTGAAGCTGGAAAAAAATAAATTAATATAGCATAGTTAATTATTAATCGTTCTGTATGTGCTTTCTCTATAGTCCCAGAAGTTGGCTCGCTTCTGTGAGCACTGGGTGATGGACTGCCAAAGTCCAACATCTTGAAGATGGGCACATGGATGTCACAAACAGTGGCAATTTCATTTCTGTGCAGCTGACTCCACAGGACCACTGTCACCAGGCAAGGGCTTGTCCCTGCCTCAGACTTTTCAGGGAGAGAACTGTGTTGGCCACATGGCCACAAATACACGCAAGCACCAGCTCCATGGGGAGGCAAGAGAGCACAGTGCCAAGTGCATTATGTAAAGAAAGCCCCAATTAAAGCGTCAGTGATGCTGGATGCTCAGGAGGGAAAAGCTTTTCACCTCCATGCACATGAGCATATTTTCTTCCCAGGCATTTTCTGAGCCTTGAAGTTCAAAAAACCCCTGCAGCTCTCAGTGTTGTGCGCTGTTCGTGCTCTTGTCGCAGTTCTTCAGTCTCCTTCCCTGCCGCAGGGCCCAGGGATGAGTAGAGGCACAGATGAGCCAGTCACCAGCCCAGCCCCTGCCATCAGAAAGCTCCTTTAAAGGCTGTTCCCTCACAGGGGAGCCTCATCCCTTCTGGGCCCGCAGCTCAGATTTACATCAAAATGCAGGTAATAAAAAAATTGTCCTAGCTGTCAGCCTGCTAGAAACACCCACCGGCACAGTCAGAAAATGCTGTGTTCTGTCCTACTTCTAGGCCTAAAAAGCAGTGGATGAAAAACAAGAGGGAGAAAACCATGTGTGCTCATCCACAGCACTGCCCACCACACAGAGCTGCTCAGCTGCAGCACCTGCAGGGCACAGGTGCCAACACAGCACAGTCCACACAGCACCGGACAGAGGAGCTTTATTCCCATTATTTTAAAGCACTGAAGAAAATGGGCCATCGGGAAAAGCAAGGCCTAATGAAATCCTTGCAACAAAAGCAGCTGAAGGAGGTAAAGCAGCCACCAGGGCTGTTCATGACCCCAAGCAAAACCCCTGTGAGCAGGAGCAGGCTGAGCACTGCAGTGAGAAGTGGCTGTGGGCTGCTTCCGAACAAAGACACCAGGTTGTCTCAGGTCCTGCAGACCTCAGTCTTCTAAAGCTGGAAGAATGGTTTGGACAGCTTCATGGGTTTTCCTAATTTTGAATTGTCATGTTAGGAGTCATAGCAGCACAGAACGCCAGCAGCGTGTTAAGTCTACAGGGCATGGTGCTGGTTTCCACATGCACAACATCAGGCTCCCTGCTTCATCTCTCAAAGCATGTTTTCTCCCCTGCAGCACAGCTGAGGGGGCACAGGGACCAGCAGGAGACCTTCATCACCCAAGGGAACACAACTTCCATCAATTTATTTATGGCACCACTGAAAGGGGGCTTCTATTGTAGAAAGAAAACTGGACTTCACAAAAAGATGCTGAGTTGCAAGAAGGTTCTTGCAGCAACAGGCTTGTAATGAGCTGCCAACCACTTCCCAAAAAGACCATATGTGTTTTTCTCCACCCAACCCTCATGCACAAAAGCATTCAAGCCTCCAGCTGCACAAGCAAGAAACAAAAAACCTGAGAACCTCTTGGTACAACACATCTCAGGCAGCACTGTGCAAGAGCCAGGTTGCTCAGCCCCATGGGGTGAGATGCTTCTGGGGGCATCAGGCAGGGCAGCCCCTCCATCCCACAGGGCACCCCAGCATAAGAGAAGGCACACAGCACCCTGCAGGGCAGAATAGAACAGGGAGAGCCACAAAGCTTTGGGCAGCTGCCCACACTGCCAGGGAGAACCACAAGCAGGAGAGCAATGAGCCAGGGGCTTGCAGTGACCCCATCACAAACAGAGCCCTCACTAACCTGGTACATCCAGCAGCATCCCAGCCAGGGTAGCACCTCTAGCCATCATCACCAGGATGAGGTAATCAGCCAGGTCCAGAGCACAGGACAGCAAAAACACAGACCTACAGAAACCTGAGCTCCCTTAGAGACAAAGCACACTCACAGCAGCTCTCCAACTAAAACCAGGACCCAGAATGGAGCTTAAATGGAGCCCAGCTCATGGGTGGGATGGGCGGAGCTGATGACAGGCGCCAGCTGGGGATGGTTGGGACCTGGAAGTGCCACGCACACATGGAGCTGCTCCATGCTGGGAGTCTCAGGGCTGGAATTGCTACTGCAAGCCATACTGTGCACCAAGGCAAGCAGAGAGCTGCTGTGGGACCTCAGGGAGCAGATCCTACGTTGTCCTTCCTCACTTTTATGGGTCTTCCTGGGAGCAAACCCTCAATTCCATCAGATCTTCAGCCAGAGGTCCCACATCCCTAAGGACAATGCTGCTGCCTGTCGCCTGTTCTCAGGGGATGCTGTGAGGTCTCTGGTGCACACAGCGTCTCCAGCTTCCATGCAACTGCAGCTGGAGACATTTACAATTCCCTCCAGTACAAGAACATGCCATCACCTTCCTTGCTTTTTTATGAAAGTAAAAAAAAAGAAATCAGCATCTGTTTAGCTCTCCTGACTTAGCTTGCCAAAAACATTTCTCTTGATTTGGTACTGAGCTCACATTGCAGTACACTTTATTTCCAGCAGTGAGTAATAAATGTTCAAGATTCAATCAGATGATCGCGGGTCTGGAACATCTCTCGTATGAGGGAAGGCTGAGAGCCCCGGTGCTGTTCAGCCTGGAGAAGAGAAGGCTGAGGATTGATCTGATCAATACTTATCAATATTGAAAGGATGGGAGCCAAGTGGATGGGGCCAGGCTCTGTGCAAACCAAGTTCATACCTGGAAATCCCCAGGTGTTTGCTGAAGCTTAATTACTCTAGCCACTGTCTCTGGTCCTTTTGTCACAAGTTATCTGCCTTGTGCAGGCAAAAAAAAAAAAAAAAAAAAGCATTCATACAAATGCTTAAATTCCTTAAACTGTAACCCAATTGTACTATCAGCTTGGTAGTTTTGAATCTGCATATCCACCTAAAGGCTAACCCATTTTCAGGATTAAAGAAGAAAACAAAAATAACTCAGTGGCTTCCAGCTAGAAGAAAAATATATTATTCACTTCATTAATCAAAATCTAGGTCACTTGCCAAATACACACACTCTTAAGGGAGACAAATTAAAATTTTCTCTTCACAAAAGTCACTATTTGAGCAATGTGGATTTATGCTTGAACACTGGCCCATGAGGATTTTGGTGCTGCCAGCCAGCTGGTTGCTAGGAGTCAATCCTCCGGCCGCCCTGCACACACGGGTGTGAGGACCCAGAAAGTCACCTGCTGGTGTCCCCACGGGCTGCTCGCCGTCAGCTGAGTGAGGGGCAGGAGGTGACAGCCCGAGGCACGAGGCTCAAAAAGGGCCCCCTTGTTTCTGAGCTCCTCGGAGGGGTCTGGGTGCAGCTAGGTGCAGTTTTAGCCCCTGACTTGGTCAACAACGTCTGAAGGATGATGTGTAGCCACTTATCAGTCAGTGCCTGCCTGTCAGAGCCCTCCCAAGGACTTTCACTGAAACAGGTTTGCCAGGTCGAAAATAAACGTTTTACTGAGGTGACAGATAACAGATTCTGAATTGCCATTGATGAATGAACTAGCTGTGTTAGCACTAAATATTTCAAGGCCAGCCAGCAGTTAATTAACAACTCACCTGAGCATCACCCACGGAGCAACAGAGGCGTGATATCTTACTGAAATGTCCCTGCTAACAGGAAAGGAGGATGGCTCAGACCCACCAAGCCACCCAAGCCAATGGAGCACCTCCCCTCAGCAAAGCAGTCACGAAGGCCGGGTTTATGCCCGTTGTGAGGGGGGACTGAGCCCCATGTGTGCTGATGGGCACCCTTGCAAGGCTTCTTGTGTTATTAATCGAGGGGGAGGTTGAGGTCTGTGTTTGGTACAGAGGCATGCTTGGTGCAGAGGCATGTTTGGTACAGAGGTGTGTTTGGTACAGAGGCATGTTTGGTACAGAGGTGTGTTTGGTACAGAGGCATGTTTGGTACAGAGGCGTGTTTGGTACAGAGGCATGTTTGGTACAGAGGTGTGTTTGGTACAGAGGCGTGTTTGGTACAGAGGCGTTTGCTCTGCTGGCTTCACTGCGAGGCCTCCGCCACGCGCCAGGTGCCATTTGGTCACTGCAGTCACCAGGCCTCAGGCACAGCTCCGATCTGTCCTATCTGTCCTGTGCTTCAGCCAGGAGTTGCCCATCTCCCGCCTTTGTTCAAGCCCCGCGCAAGATAAGCGTGCTGATTAAACCACATTCTTGCTTTAGCTGTGGTTCTCTATTTACCACCATTCTGTGTGCCCTCCACACAGTTCAACAGGCATGAAGCACAAAAGGCAAAGCAAAGCCCAACACAGGCTCTCTACTTGTGTCCAAGAGTCTTTTCCTCTGACTTCTTGAATTAATTTGAAAGATAAGGCTAGGAATCCTAATTAAATTCACATTTTTCAATATTCAGGTGTGCTACCAGGAATTGCTCAGCTAGGTCCTTCCACAGGAGCACGAGAAGCTTTTGATGTTTTCAGGACTTCTCTTCCTATTTTCATTCTTAAAAGGCTCTTTCTGTTCTTCATTCTGTCAGATCTAGACTCCAGGCGCTCAGGTTTTCAACTTGTACAAGTTCTTTCCAGTACAGCTGACTCAGTCTTAAAAAAATAGTGATAATTCAAAAGTTTCTGGTTTTCCCTCAGCCCTTGTTTTTCTTAGCTGTCTCCTGGGCCGGCTTTACTTTTATGCAAATGTTATGTGATTATGCAAAAAGATCTAATTAGATTGATTGATACTGTCATATCAACAAAACCCAGACCTACTTTCAAATCCCTGTGAAGTGTGCGTAGCAGGCAGGATTATCGTTTCGGGCGTTTTCTTTGGGGACCTCGTTTTGCATTTGTTATTGTTCCAGAACCTGTGGCTGCTCCTCGCACGGCCCTTCCTGGAGATCAAACTTCTTTAATCAGAGTTTCCACCTGTGGCTTTGAATAATCTCACGGTTTTTGGCTGGCTTTGCTGCTGTCATGGTGAGGATGGCAGTGCTGGGCCTGCACAGAGCAGCACCAACTGCGCTGCTGCCAGGCTCAGTGCCACAGCCCAGCGTACACCCCACTGTCCCTGAAAATGTGAATGCTGGGGGTGCTGTGGTGAGACCAGTGACAGCTCATGGACACCCAGGAGGTGGCTGGGGGCTCTGCCTGTGGCCAGTGGCCCTGTTCGGGCCTGCCAGGCCTCTCCATGCTGGGTAGGCTGCAGGCAGGGGAATGCAGGCAGTGTGCTGTGCCTGGTGCTGCAGGGCTCTGCACCACTAATTAATGGCAGCACAGCTGTCAAGCGGTTACATGTACGGCCTGGTTTTGAATCAGTTTGCCCCTTGACATGGAACTTAAAGGAGGAAAGCACCCAATGTTGTTCTCACAGCAGAGAGCTGTGTCTCATGCAGATGGACACAGCTGCCCCAGAGCAGACGGGTCAAGCTCAGCCCGTGTCCGGGGATTTGAGACGTGGCTGTCTGTATTCCAAGGGCTAGGACTAGGTGGCAGTGGGGACAGGGATGGGGGAAGGACCTGCTGCCCCTCGGCACTATGCTGTCTGCAGCTCTGGGCTGCACAGCAGTAGGGGCCACAACAGGACACGCTTCATGTGCTGGCAGCCCCACATCCCCGCTGCCGGCAGGGACCTGCACTGGGACACAGCACCAGATAAACTCCGCCATCCACCTGCATATTCGCTGTGATGGCCCCCAATGCTCCTTGCACTGTCCGTGCGTTTTCCTTTCCCACAGTTTCCCAACACCAGTTTTAGCATTAGCGGAGGAGGTGATTCCAGCTCCCCCCTCCCAAAGGCAGCGAGCACAGCCCATGCTGGGGCCTGGTGGCACAGAAGCCGGTGCCACATGGTGGGGCAGGATGGGGACAGCGGGCAGGCAGCTTTGCTGGAGTTTGTGTGCTGACCTCGGATGTGTTCCCAGCATCTCTGCACTGCCCCTTCCCCACCTGCCAAAGGCAGAGGGGTGCTAATGCTGTGCATTTTCAAAGAGGGATGGAAGCCCACGAATAGAAAGTGATTAAGTTAGCATTGCTGCTAATAGATTTCCTTGCTAATTCACACAAGTGGAAAGATTACCGAGACACTGAGTGAGTGCAGTGCTTGGTAATTACCCTGCAAGCAGAGGCACAGGATAGCTGCAAAAAATCAGCTTAACCGAACACTGAGCATGTGCTGTGAGCCAGCTCGCAGGAGGGCACTGCAGCTCCAGTGAAGCACGGCTGGACAGTTTCTGCTCACCAAATTCTGCTTCCATACTTAAATACACCAAAAATACACATGGAGGTCAATGTTTGTGTTGGACAAAGAAAAGAAGGGCCCAAACTACAGAGTGCAGAATAAATTATTTCAGCTCTGCTTTGCTCAGCTCAAGGCTTAGGGAGATTTGGGAACCACGCAGCGCCTGAAAGCCCCTACAGAGATCTGGAATTTGCTGTTTCAGAGCTGCCTCCAGTAGGAAGCTCCAGCTCCAGGTGCCCAGTGCCTGCAGCATCCTCAGGACGGGTGAGGGATGAGGGCTGGTGTGCACTCACAGCCAACCGTATGAGGTTAAGGGAGAAAGCTCTAATTTGCAGTAAGAGACACAGAGGCCTATGGAAACGAGAAGAACAATGTGTTACCTAGTTTAGAAAGCTGTTAGTCACCTACCTGAGGAAACAAGGAGAATAAAGATAAATATTTCACAGAAGGAAAACATCAAGCCATTGGGCAAGCTGGCGTTTTCCCAGCATGAAGCACAAGGGAAAGCTCAGGGAAGCACCCAGTGGCCTGGCAGCCTCTGGCTCTGGGGCCTGTCCCAGGCAGCCCCGTGGGGTGCTGGGCTCGGGGTGCTCCCCCAGGAGGACCCTGCAGGCTGCTGTGCCTCCCAGCCCCAGCCCCTGCCCAGTCTGCGGTCTATCAGTATGTCTGGTTTTCTGCCCAGCTGATGGATTTCTGGTTTAAAGCCATGTTTCTTATTACTTCTTAAGATGCTAGTACAATTTGTCCTATTTCTGCTACTGCGGTGCTGAAGCTCATCCATCTCTTCCCCTCTAAGAAGAGCTGTATTGATGCTTCCCAGCTCAGCGCTGCTGATCATATCTGGCATATTTCTGGTTTCTATATTGACATTCCCTTGGCATATTTCTGATTTTTGTACTGACGTTGCTAATGAAAATATTAAATAAAATTGGTCCTTACTCTTGTCTTTCAGAAAATTCACTGGCAACTCCCTCCAGCCTACAGCTCCCACTAACACTGCCTTCTTCATCTCTCCTTTAGGCAATTATTCATCTCCTTGGTTGTATCATGGCTTTTCATTATTATCCATCTTCTCCAATTTAAGTCATAATATCCCATCTGGTACAGTACCAACTGTTTTATTCCGTTAGTCCCTATGTTTAACATAACTCATCCTCACTGAAAATGAAGATAATGTATATGCTTTGTTTAGGGCAATGCACAAATTACCTTTAAATTCTGTCCATCCTCAGCGCAGAGAATCTCCACTTCTTCCTTTATTCCTTTTTATGGTAATGACCTTTTTATTTATATGAGCACTTAGTGTTTAATATCCCTCGTGAGCTGCAGCTGAGCCTGCCTCGAGGCACCCGTCATTTCTCTCTCTGACTCCTGACCTCAGGACTGCTGGGTTTGCTCAGTGGCTCTTCCCCTCTTTCGCTGAAGATGCTGCTTATTCCTAATCCCTTCCTTGGGTGGATTTGTATTTCTTACCTTGGGACCCAATTTCACATCATTTTGTCACTGTGGACTCAAAGAAATTTGATTTTTTTAATCCATATTCAGCTGAGTTCTTCAAGCCACCTACCTTTACCAGCAGACCTGCTGAATTTTTCAGTTTGTCCCTTTGAAATTCAGAGCTCGGTCTCTTCATTAACACCGTGACTCCAGTCGCCCTTGTCAATTCTTTCAAATACTCAGTAATTTGAAGTGGAGTGCCTTACGAGTGTTGCATTCATGGCTCTTCTCCTTGCTTACCCAAACACTCAAAATATCATTATCTCCTATTGATCAGCTTACTGCAAGGTAAATATATCATTTGACTACCATGCTCTGGAGTATTATTGACTTGCCGTTATTGCTGCAACATTTCTTCGTCTGACTTATCCCCGGGAAGACAAAGTCTCTTCTATGGGTTTCCTTCTCTCTTAGCCACCTGAGGGTGATAGATGTGGAGATTTCCACCCACCTCCAACCCACCCCAAGCGCCTACAGCAGGTTCCTGTGTTACTCTGCAGAATCACTTTATCCACTCTCATTCAAAACTGTTCTGACCAAGAAAGGAGCTCTTGTCTTTTTTTCCCATTTTTTCTGCTCTTGTTTTCTCACAATGTTTCTGTTATTATTGCATGCACCTTCCCATCATCCTGAGGCTCGTTCCAGCGTCCCTGAGCAGTCCTTGCACCAGCACCTCTCTGCTGGTGAGGATTTCTGCTCCCCTTTATTTATTTTGCTCCTGTAATATTTACTGCCATGTCTTCTGTCAGTTTCATTTTTTGTACTTCTCAGGCAATTTCTCTTCTTTCTCCATCTCACCAGCTGGATTAGGTTCCTTGCTTTCTACAACTTCTGTTTTTTCAACACTATTATTTTTTTTAACTTTGTCATCCAGCCAGTCCTCCTTTTTTCTTTAGCTGTTGCTGTTTGTTGTTATTGCCTGATTTCCTGCATCTCGGGGTCGTGGAGCCAGTCATAAAATACCAATAAGTAATAGCAGAGGAGGGAACGTGAAAAAAGAAAATGCCTAATGCTCCTTAAATATTTTGAAAGGAATCTTCTAAATGGAGGCAGCAGAAGCTGTTAGCAATGCTCCTTTGAATTAATACTGCTTAAATATGCCAATTTTTGCTTTCATCTTATTAATTTCAATTGCAAATGAAGCAGAGCTTTCATTCATTTTCTTTTATTGAAAAAGATCAAAATATATCCTGTGTCCAGCAATTAAACAGTTTGTTTCTGAACTCCATAAACTTTAATATTCCACTTGAAACGAGAGGGTAGGAAGCATGCTAATTGGAAGTGTGCAAACCATGAATTTTGCTGGGTTTCAAAATTTTGCAGCAATTCATCAGTGCAGTTTTGACATATTTAAAGTTTTTGGGAAAGCTAAAAGGCTGAACAACATTGGCCCTAGAGCAGAGGGAACAAGCAGTTCTGGGCTTCCATCGGAGCAGTCTGCAGGGCGTGTTCCTCAAATGTAGAAAGCCAACAGTGCAGAACCCAGCGCACCACAACGCTGTGCTCTTGCATGCTGTTATTTCTGGATGCTTTCGTTGTGCCCAAGCAGGGAGTGCAGCCCCCCCATGCCCCCAGCTGGGCCTTTGCTGGGCTCGCTGGTCAGAAGGTGACACGGAGCCTCTGCAGGGGGTGAGGGCAGGGTCTGCTGGGAGAACAGCTCCATCCCACTGCCCTCCAGCACGGGCTGTGCTCGCCGACGGCACGCAGCTGGTCGTTAATAAAGTTCAACAAAGACCGGCGTTCGCTGTCTGTTTGGGTGCTTCATCTCACTGCTGACTTTTATGGCATCCCCATAAAAGCTTAAAAGCTCATCTTGTAGTGTAATCAAGCTCAGAAGCCACGCTATCACCACGATGTGATTGCTTATGCAATATGCGAGAGGCGTTTTAAGAAAACATATGTTCAGTCTGCGGTGCAAGAGCAACAGGATGCCGTAAAGTTGAAGCCTGTTGTTAAATCTGTCACAAACGGTAATATTTTATTTAACTCCAGGTAAAACTTGTCTGACAAAAATACTTTATGGTCGCCTATTAATGTGAATAGCAGCCATGTATCATCACTAATGCAGGAAACAAATCATGCAGGACGACTGTTTAATAAGAAATATCTTCTGCGCTGTATCCGTCTTTGTCATCTACTGCTTCAGCTTTATCTGGTGTCAAGGTGCTTGCCTTGTCTTGCTTGTTCTGGATATCCGCTATCTCTGCGAAGTGCATTAATTTCTGTGAGAAGAGGTATCTCCCCGGGTGTGCCCTGGTGTCAGAGGTGAAGCCTTGCAGAGCACCCCTGCTCCCCCTCGCCCAGCGCTGCGCAGCAAAGGACACCGTGTGCCCAGCTCACCCCCAGGACGCGTGGGTTGGGCTCGTTGCACAGAGTTTGGGCACCCACGGGAAGTCCTTCACTGCAGCTGAGGTTCCAGCTCACCTCTGCACAGCGTCGCTTCGTCTGCTTTGAAGGATGATTCCTCATGAAAAGAGACCTCCTTATCTGTATAGACGATCGCTACTGCTATGGCAAATTATGCAAAAGATAAACAGCTGCTGAAGATACACACACAAACAAATTCTCAGCAGACAATCTCTTAACAATTAGGAGTTTGATGGCACAATGTTTGGAGCAGGAGAAGCAGAGGTTTGCAGAGCGGCTCCACCAGACACTGGAACCCTGAGCTGTCCCTGCCCCTCAGCAGCGACGGGGAGAGGGGAGGGGACTCAGCACCCGAGAGGTGCTGCACTGAACAGGGACACTGGACTTACAGCCTGCAGCAGGAACAGGCTGCATGGGAGAGAACATCACCTAACGGGCTCCAACAGTGAGCTGCAAGAGATGAGGAAATTCGTACTTAGGGACCATTACATTCCATACTTGCATACACGCACACTCACCTGTATACGTCTATACAAATCCAGAGATCTTCTTACAACAAAGGAAGGGCTACATGGAAAGAGCCTGGAACAGGACTGAGAATGCAAGGGAGCATCTCTGCTCCCAGTGCTTGCTTGGCTCAGTCCCCACAGCACATGTGATCGCAGTAGCAGGAGCAGCCCTGGCTCTGCTCTAACCCCGGAGCAAGGCGGGAGCTGAAGGGGCGAGCGGCCGGGTCCTGCAGCTCGGGCTGTGTAATGTCACCACAGAGATGTTCATTTATTATTCCTCATGATAATGCTGTACCAAAGTGTCTTCAGCAGGCCGTAACAGAGAAAAGCAGATGGAAGCCAGAGATGTGCTAATTAAGCCCGATAATAGAAATGTTAATTAAAAAACCTTGAAGAGGAAAGGACATTTTGCAGTCTCCTGGTGCTCTCAAGTGATACAAAAATGTCCAGCTGGAGGAAGCAGCGTCCTGCTGGAGGCAGGCAGGGCTGGTGGGGATGGGCTTTGCTGTGATCCCCAACCCCTAAGAGGGGGCAGCACCCACCTCAACCCAACTCTGATCCAACCCTAACCCAGCCCTAACCCTAACCCTAACCCAATCCTAACCTAACCCTTACCCAACCCTGTCCCATCTCTATCCCAGCCCTACCCCACCCCAACCCACCCCAACCTAGCATACCCTAGCACTAATGCCTGCAGCAGGCTGGGGACATTGGAGGACGTATCTGCATGGACCAAAAGCACTGCCAGGCTCTCGTTCCCCTGCTGCGCTGTTCCACGTGTCACATGGAGGAAACACTCACACTGGCCTAAACCCACCAAGAGCACAGCCACAGCCGGGCACTCCTGGTGGATTCAGGGCCAGGGGAGGCCGATGGCATCCTCTGAGCGAATCACCTGGCTCTGTGCAAGGGAACTTGGCTGTCTCGGGCTTATTAGGGGAACTCGAGCACAGCGCCGACTGAGGCACATCAATTAGCAGGGCTGGGAGATGTTTCAAAGGCACTCTGTGCGCTGGGATAAACCAGAGAGCAGGAATCAGCTGAGTCAGCAAGTCAGTTCATTATCTCAGCGCCTCTTCGGGATGGATATCAGAACCTTCCTGGGCTGCTTCAAAAAGAAACCAAGCCATCAACAGAAATGTACTTATCAGGAGAAGCCTTTGATTCTGTGAAAGCTGCTGTGATAATTGCAGGTAATTAGAGCAAAGAGCCTGGGCTGGGACAGAGCTCCCACTTTTACAGCTCAGTGGGAGATGTCTGGGTGCTGTGGGTTTCTCTGGGTGCTGCTCTGGGTGCTGTGGTTGCTCTGGGTGCTGCAGGCTGCTCTGGGCACAGGTTGCTTGCTCCCAGGCCCTGCATCCAATCTCGATTGTTTCAATTTGCAGCGATGGACAATCCATTACAACTCTCGTTAAGATGTCCCAGGACTTCGTTACCTGTAGCGATTTCTTGTTTCTGATCTCAGCTCATTTAATTTCAGCTTCAGGCATCAGATCGCAGTTACCTGCTGGGTATCAGTCCTACAGCTGAGTAGGTTCCTAGGACAAGGACATGGTGGCGGTTTCTCTGTCGACCAGGACATCCTTTCCAGGACGCAGTCTTCCTGCCCATTAAAACAGGGAATGCTGTCAGCAGAGACCTGTGGGATGTTTCCCAGGTCAAAGTGGGCGTTTCTTGTTGGCTTTCACAGCAAGGAGCTGAGCTTATCCTCTGTGCCTACAAAAATTTCTACTTTATTATGCTGGATAAATGCTTCTGCTGTGACCTAGCAGACATTTCGCTTGGTGGATACTGCTTGCTGCTAAATCCATGTCAGACCGACACCGGTCACTCCTGCTTCAGGCTGCAGCCTCCTTCACTCCAGAGCAAAGCCATCTTCTCTCCATGAGCTTTAGAGAAGCTTTAGGGCTGTGTCCCTGGGGGAGAGCCCCCCACAAGCTGCCCTCCATGCTGCAGGTTTAGTTTGCTGTGCTGTCTTTCCTCAGTTTTCCCCTTTCCTTTACCTGTTGAAAACCTTTTTCTGGATGTTTCTGCCAGCTAAGCTTGCTCTGCTGCACAGAGGCACTCCCTCATCCACGGAATCACAGAGCAGTTTGGGTTGGAGGCGACCTGTGAAGGCCCTCTGGTCCCACTCCCTGCAGGGCACAGGGACACCCACAGCTCCACCCGGTGCCCAGAGTCCCCCCAGCCCCCCCTGCAGTGTCTGCAGGGATGGGCACCCCTCCTCTGGGCACTGTGCAGTGCTGCACTGCCCTCAGTGCTAAGAGCTTTTCTCTTACACCCAATCTCCACAAGCCCTCTTCTGGTTTCTGGAAGATGCAGAATGTATCACTCCTGTGCTGGTGACTTGCTGTCATTAAGAGAACAGATGTGCTTACCTGTGGCTCCGTGGGTGGAAAATGTGAGCTTCAGGAGAGACCATTGGGATGAGCGTCAGCAGATGGAGCAAAGCCCCGACGGCAGCGATTTGCTCCAGGAGCAGCAATGTGATGCTGGGCAGCTGCAGGCTGCGGGATGCTGCACAAAGCTCTGCACCCCGGTGCTGCTCCGCTCCATCCCCATCCCTCGAGCACCGATCCTGCTGCTGCTTCACGTCGCCATGGCAACCGGCCAGTCTTAAATTAGCTAATGGCAGAGATAAGCCAGAGAATACTTCGGAAATTCTTATCAACGGTTACTGCTATTCCAGTTTGCTTCATTTCACACTGTACAAACATCTTCCCTGTCTGCGGTGAAATTACAAGAGAACGCACTGCACAGTGTTTGGTTTGTGGTTCAGCTGCTTGCCCCATAACGAACCCCGGTGAATCATAACAAACGCAAAGCGCGTACAGGCACGAGGAATTGAGGTTTTATTCAGGTCGTTACAAAAAGCCTCTCTTAACCCACCTCGAGAAGAGCACATATTAAAATGAAAATATTCCTCTTCCTTAACTGCCCGTATCTACTCCCTGAGCGGGCTGTGCCTCGTGCCATCTTACATCAGGAGGCAATAAGGTGTTTCCAATGTTCCTCATTGCTCGCTGCCTGTTCTGCAGCCCCCAGAGCAGCGGGTTCCAGCGTGCCCCATGCCATGCAGTGCAGCTGGGCCTGTCAGCCTGCAGGGAGGCAGCGGCTCACCCAGATCCTGGCCCTGGGACCAGCGGGCTCCTGAGCACTGCTGGCCGAGGGTCTGTGCTTTGCCCCAGCAGTCTGCAAGCACAAGGCTGCTGGAACAGTTTGGGTGCTGTTCTCCACGAGAAATATTGCTGCTTGCAGCATCCAAGTCACAGAATTTTCCTTTGTATCTCCGACTTCTGCCAGGTGACTGCTCCCTGCTGCGACCTGTCCTGGGAGCAGGCGAGGGCCTGTGTCAGCGTCCTGTGCCCCCACACCAACAGGGCTCCTGCTGCTGCTTGTGCAAAGCGAAACCCAGCAGCTCTGAAGCAGACAAATCTGAAATCAATTTTCTATTTACTGGTGCCTTGATGAGCTTGATTCGTACCCTGTTGAGGCAATTGAGAGCCAGTGGTTTTCTGCACTTCGGAAAAGTCAGTGGGAAGTTACAGTGCAGTAACAGCTCTGAGCCTGGGGCAGGGCAGCGCTGCAGCTGTGTCCTGCAGCTGTGTCCTGCAGCTGTGCCCTGCAGCTGTGTCCTGCAGCTGTGCCCTGCAGCTGTGCCCTGCAGCTGTGTCCTGCAGCTGTGCCCTGCAGCTGTGTCTTGCAGCTCTGCCCTGCAGCTGTGTCCTGCAGCTGTGTCCTGCAGCTGTGCCCTGCAGCTGTGCCCTGCAGCTGTGTCCTGCAGCTGTGTCCTGCAGCTGTGTCCTGCAGCTGTCCTGCAGCTGTGTCCTGCAGCTGTGTCCTGCAGCTGTGTCCTGCAGCTGTGCCCTGCAGCTGTCATGCAGCTGTGTCCTGCAGCTGTGTCCTGCAGCTGTGCTCTGCACCAGCACCCGGAGGGCCATGGAGAAACGTGGGAGGAACACTAACGCTGGGGTACACGGAGCAGCTGACGAGTGCTGTGTGCCTTTGCAGCCTGGCTGCATCCCTCTGCGCAGCGAGGGAAACGCATGGCACCCAATGCCTGCTGCAGAGCAGCTGCAGGACGGCATCATTAACTCCAGGGGAGAAAAAGTACAGCTGGAGTGGTTTTTGCTGTCACAGCTGAATGGAAAACAAGTTTTTAAGCCTAAAAGTCTTTTCTACACTCCTTTTTTTGGCAGGGAGAGCCTTTTTAGCTCCGTGACACTCAGACCAGAAATAAGAGGGACCCTGGGGTGGTGCGCAGCCTCCGAACAGCAGCAGCCGAGACCACAATGCACAGCTTTGAGCACATTGCTTGTGAATTATAGAGGGAGTAGAAAGGAGCTTTCTCTTTTTAGGCTCCCTGTCACTCCTTTCAGGTCTGGGCTCACCCTGTAGCTCAGAAGCCCCCTGCATCTTCTGGGCGCTGAGGAAAGAAAGCAGAGGGAGGCTGTGTGCAGACTTCACCGCCGATGGAAAATAAATGTTATTAAATTGTTCTCTTTCTTTTCTCTTTGTAGTCCGCTGATCCTGAAAACCAAGACGACTGCTGGCGTGTTGAGGCTCGTACATCCCGGGCTGCTGTAAAGGAAATTGCCTCCTTGATCTGGGACACGTGAGCCCGAGCAGATGAAAGCAGCTGCTGAGCAGCGGGTCAGGGAAGCCAATCCTGCGCCGCTTACCGGACTCCGGCAGCATTTTAAAACTTGGCTCCGACTTCAAAGGAGATCCTTGTTTAACTTCTGCAGTCAGCTGCAGTGGCTCTCTGTTCCTTTCCTCTAAGCTGGAAAGCAAACGTCCTACCCATGCAAAATTGCAAGCAGGAGAGGCCAGCAGCCCCCCGGCCCCTGCAGGAGTGCAGCTGTTCCTCCTGCCCGCGGGCGCTGATGCATGGAGGGGCCCGCAGAGAGGGGCTCCTGGGTTTGTCTCTTCCTGCGTGATTTTCCGTGCCTTATAGGAAGGAACATATTGCTCACAGCTGAAAGAAAACCGGCAAGCTGGAGAGGCATGCACCACTTGCCCATCACATCTCTTTTAAACTCCTCCTTTTCTTATTCACAGCAAATAGCCTGCAAAATTATACGAAAATAAAATCCCATCACAATAAAAATGGGTTTTTGGAGGGTAGGTAGAGACAATTTCAGAGCAAGAAAAACAGAACGCTGGGAAATAACTCAATATTCAGGACACCAGACCATCCTCATCCACTTGTCAATAGAAGATCTGGAGCTGGTGTTCTTTGCAGAAGAGCCATGATTTGGGTATTGAGATTTTCCAGCAAATAAAGTGGTACACGCTAACAAATCAACAGCTGCTTTTGAGATATTTGCTCAGGGATTTCATCTGAAGGTTGAATGAAATATGACATTTACTGTCAGACCTCTGAGTGACAAGTTTAAACCTCAGCCAAACACTCGGTCTTTTTTAGTATGCCGCTTTCGCTGTGCACGTATAGCAAAGTGCATTTGTTAACCAAAGAGCAAAGGTTCTGCGTGTGGAAGTAAGCACGGGATGAAGAGCGAGCACCGGTCGTACTGTAGGTGTACTCCAGGCTACTTCTGGAAATAATTACTCGCTGAAGTAACACCTTGGGAAAATTTTGTTAACTTAGAGCATATTGGTAATTCTGATGTGTTGTATTTCTTTAGGACCCCCTGACCCTTGGCGAATGCCCAGTCAATGTCCTGTGCAAAGACACATGACCGTCTAGAACAGTTCCTGTATTTCCATGGGACCATATCACGTTTCATAAAGTGTTAAAATTTATCTTAAAATAAATCTTTAATTCCACTTCTCCTATAGGAAACTCTTCTATAATTTATTCTTCCGAATGGCAGAATCTTTCTTCTGCTCTCCAGCCTAAACTTATTCATGGAAATTTAAAACCCACTTGTCCTTGTGCCAGCCCTGTCCTTTAGGTTAAATATTGCCTTTCCCTCCCTGGGGTTTGCCCTCGGAGTACTTCTCCAAGGCAATCATGCCCTCTTCCAGCCCCTGCTTTGCTCATCTAATTAAGCCATACTTTCAGCCCCTTATCAGGGGAGAGGCTCCTCATGGAGCTGCCTGCAGGCAGTTTAGCAGTGCTTTAGCTCCTGCACCTACACCGCCACGCGAGCCCGGCGCACGCTGATATCCATCTGCTATCGTGCAAACAAGCCAGTAAATAAATAATGGGGAGAGAACAAGCTGTCCTCGCTCGCAGCGAGCTCATCACTCCTGAGCGCAGGCTGTGCCTCTGCAGGCTCCTTCCCTTCACTTGTAATGAAAGGAGCTGAGTTCCTCGCTGTTATCTGCAGAACGCATGTGTGGATAAAACAAAGTAAGGACAAGGAGCCGGGCGGAGAGTCTTTAAAACTGTAATCTGTAAACATTTTGCTGAAACGAGATGATGAATAAAACCTGCACTATCTCACAGAAAAAAATTACTACCATAGAAAACAGCTGTCCCAGGCTGGAAGCCCTGTGCAACCCTGGGCTGCACCGGGGACACAGGAGGGATGTGCTGGGGACCGTCCTGCCAGCAGCCAGAGAGCGCAGCACGGAGCAGCAGAGCAAGCACACGTGGAGATGGCTGAGGTACTCAGCGAGCTCTTCGCTCAGCCTTTGCTGGCAGACAGCCTGCTCACACCTCTCGTGTCCCCAGACCTCAAGGTAAGGGCTGGGGGAGCAACATCCCTCCCGCTGTAAGCAGCAGGGAGCTCAAGGCCGCCTTAGAGGCTCCATGTGTACAGGCCCACGGGGCCGGATGACATGCATCCCAGGGGCTGCTGGAGCTGCCTGATGTGGTTGCCGAGCTGCTCTCCATCATATTTGAAAAGTTGTGGCTGTCAGGCAAAGTCCCCAGGGACTGGAGAAAGGGAAACATCACTCCCAGTTAGCAGAAAGGGAGGAAGGAGGACCTGGGGAACTACAGGTCGGTGAGCCTCGCCTCTGTGCCTGGGAAGATCATGGAACAGATCCTACTGGATGACATGTGAAGGCACGTGAAGGACAAGCAGGTGATCCGCGACAGCCAGCACAGCTGCACCAAGGGCAGGTCGTGCCTGACCAACCTGGTGGCCTTCTGTGATGGAGTGACGGCATCGGTGGAAGGCGACCGATGTCATCTACCTGGACTTGTGCAAGGCCTTTGGCATGGACCCCCACCACATCCTGACCTCTAAATTGGAGAGATGTGGATTTGAAGGGTGGGCTATTTGGTGGATAAGGAATTGGTTGGAAGGCCTCAGCCAGAGGGCTGTGGTCAGTGTTCTATGTCCAGCTGGAGGCCAGTAACAAGCAGTGTTCCCCAGGGGTCTGTCTTGGGACCGGTGCTCTTCAACATCCTTGTCAGTGACAGGGACAGCGGGATGGAGTGCAGCCTNTGATCCATGTAGATGATCTCTTAGCCCCAGGAAATCGGACCCTGGCATGCCACTTCCTTCAGGACATGCTGTACAAATAGGGAGAGAACGAAGCAGATTTTCTCTTCATACCACAGGGATTTAAAGCAGTTGGAAGAAGGCCAAAAATAAATATATCAGTATCCTCTGATGCTTTGAGCACAGAGAAAGGAGAGCATATCTCAGCCCCCTTGTAGCGATGATGGATTAATGGTTTTGTGAGCTTGTAGGAATCCACCCTATCGCAAAATGCATCTGTCACACACCTTGCAGTACCTGCCACACGCTGTAATGCGGTGTGCTAACTTAAGGCAGCATCTACCTTAAAATGGAGCAATGGGAGATAATAGCTGAAGATCTTTTTCGCTAACACCTGCACTGCCCATGTTACACTGCACGCAGGAGCTGCTGCATCCCCTGCATTGGGAGGGCTCCTCCAGGGCTCCAGGCCCCTGCACCCCCATATCCCTGCACCCCTAAATCCCCATACACCCACACCCCTGCAGCCACGCACCCTGCTCAGTTCCTATCCAAAGGGGCAATGGGAAAATGGGGTCCCAGTGCCCCGTAGCCACCTCATGCTCTGCTGGGCATCAGACAGGCGTCCTGGCACAGACAGAACACACCGCGTGTTTGGTAACGTCCTGAGGGGAAGCAGCACTTCTTAAGAGGCTGAGTGCTGTTGACCTTTCAGTCCTCATGGTTTGGGGTGAGACACTGCATCTGGCACTTCTGTGTGCAGCTGCTTCACCAAGCTCTGCCTCCATGGCTGCGGGAAGCAGTCAGAGCTGCACCCCCAGTCAGAACTGAGCTCGGAAGCCCAGCATCACACTGCCAGCAGAAGGAAAATCTCCTGGTCGAAGCAGGTTGTTAACAGTACGTAGCAGAGCCAGCAATGATGCAATTAAAACTCATACATATGTATTGATTGCTGTGCATTAAGGTAAGACCCCGCTGAAGCTGTGCTGTATCTGAGGTCTAAATCCTATGGAAAGCAGAGTACATCCTCATTTTCATCATATGAGAGAGGCAGGCTGCAGAAGGAGGTCACTTCTTTCACTGATGCCAAAAATTTTCCTATTTCTTCCAGCTATATGAATTGATATAATAATAAAAATAAAAAATCTAATTAAAAAGAAGTGCTTTGAGTTGAATTGTGCGGGGTGGGTGATGGAGCGGGTGCTTAGCGCTGCCTGAGCGCTGCCCCAAAGCACCCAAGCAGCACACCGAGCTGGCCAAGGGGGGAAAGTCCCAGTGCATGGGGAATGCACTCAGGAGGCAGAAACACATCTCTGTGCTCAGCAGCGAGCACGGCTCTGCCATGCAGGGGGCTGCAGGCTTGCACCTGCAGATGGAAACCCACTGCAGCACCGGCAGCAGGAGGCTGTATGAGATGCACTGCTTGGTTGCCATCCTCGTAGCTGAGCTGCAGCGGGTAGCCACCAAAGGGCTGGAGAATGAGCAAACAGAGGAGAAACCAAACCTGCTGGACGTGATGCAGGTTTGAGCACATGGAGGAGAAGCCAGAAGTGCCAGAGCTGCTGCAGGCCCCCCAGCTCCTCCCATCCAGCAGCACATCACTGCTGCCAGGAGAACAGGTGCAGGGAATGGAGTGCCAAGGAGGGCACTGGGTGGTGCCAGAGCCTCTTACCCATTAAGGTCAGCCTGATTTATGGGCACACCCATTAGCGAGGGACTGACCTTTGGCCATAAGCAGGAGTCCTTTTATAGCTTCAGGGAAAACAAATTAGGAAAGCAGAAAAGGAGACTCCAAAAGGCTCAAAACAGACATATTCCTGCTCTTCACCCACACACAACCAGGCTGCAGCTTTTTCTCTCGTTTCGCTCTGGCCATGTCCCAGGCTGCCCCCGACGCCTGCCTGGGGCACAGGGGCGGTGGGGGCTGCAGTCCCTGCCTGCGGGGGCCGGGCACCGCACGCTGCTCGCCGGAACTGCGAGCCCACCTCGCTTGTATTTTCTAAACAGAAACATGGGGATGACTATTAAAGCTGAAATGAGGCATTATGAGAGCTTTTAGATTTATACAGCCAATACCTCAAAAGAAATAGAAGGCTCTATTATAATGAGAAAGAAAGAAAAACCTTTTTCAGAGCCCATTACAGAAAAAAAAGAAAAAAAGCACATCAATGTCATCTGTTCTACAAAAAAATTCTAATTTAAGCTTCATGGCAAACGTGACAAAACAAGAGCAGACTTCTCAGTATCATTCATGAAACACGGCAATAGGTTGAAGAAACAGCCATAAGTAACGCAGTAAAAATTTGTTAATTAAACATTTAATGTAACCGAGCTCCTGAGCTGGCATGGGGCTTCTCTGCGGCTCTATTTTTAGAGCTCTCTGAGCCAAGCAGTTCATCTACCCACACTTGGAAATTATGGACTGGGAGTTAATTATGAATTTAGAAGCGCTCCCTGTGACATCCATCGCCGTGCAGAGCCGGGTGGGAGGGAGGGCAGGGGGAGCGTCCCCGGGCCCGGCGCAGCCCCGCGCCCTTCCTCCCTCCCCGGCCCCCTGCCCGCACCGGCGGCCACCGGCCGTACCTCAAGTGGCAGCCCCAGGGAAGAGCGACAGAAAGCATCCTTCTCCTCACGACAGCCTTATTAGCATGTGTGTTCAAATGCTTCAGCCTAACGAGGCCGTGCCGTTACGGCAAACTGCTGGTTTGAGCATTGTCGGAGCCGGGGAAAATCAGAAGAAATTTTGGAGGAAAAGAAAGGCTATTAGTTAAACACAAGTAGTCACAAAGTAATAGCAAAAACTGCCAAAAAATACATTGGTTTCACTAATAACTGCTGCGCAAAATGTAAAGGGGAGGATTTAAACACACTCATATTTCATTTCAAGGCACAAATAGCTACGAGCTACTCCGAGCAACGCAGACGTGCACAGTGCAGGAAGATCCATCACAGCTCTCAGACAGGAACATCTGAACCACACATTAAATTAGGCAAGATGAAAAAAGGCACATTACTCTGGAATGCCAGAGACACTCTGCTCCCTTTCCCTTCGGCACTCAGCCAGTTATTGCAGACGAGAGCCCGAACACAGTCCGCTCTGACGGGAAGGAAGGGACGAGCAGAGCGCGGCACGGCTCTGCGTGGGCCAGAGCTCTCTGCTGGGATACTGCACGCCCGTCCTCTCTGCTGCGACCGCTGTCCGGATGTGCATCTTCCCAGGGAGGAGGTACACGGGTGTTTGGTATCTGACAGCTGCACATGTTCGTAATCAGTCAGCTGTAACTTTGGCGTCTAAGGGGGCTGCAAGAAAGAAGGGAACAGACTCTTTAGCAGGGTCTGTGGCAATAGGGCACAGGGAAATGGCTTCAATCTAAAAGAGGGGAGATTTAGACTGGGTATAAGGAAAAAGCTATTTACACACAGTGCCCAGAGAGGTGGGGTGCCCATCCCTGCAGACACTGCAGGTGGGGCTGGGGGGGCTCTGAGCACCCAGTGGAGCTGTGGGTGCCCCTGTGCCCTGCAGGCAGTGGGGACAGAGGGCCTTCACAGGTCCATCCTGACCCAAACCGCTCCGTGGTTCTGTGATTCTGTAGTCCAGACTATACAGACTATATTCTGTGATTCTATAGTCCAGCCAACACAGCATTCCCTGAGACCCACGTGAGCAGAGCAGTGATGTGCTGTATCCACCAGCTCGCCTGCCAACCAAGTCTCTGCTTCCCAGTGCCCACATGAGCCTCTTGCTTTGTGGAGCAGTGTCCAGCCCTCAGCTCCCTGTGTTAGAAATAAATGCCATTGCAAAAGAGCACAGAGGATGCCCACCCTGCACTAGTGAGCATGCCTCTGTCCAGCTCCTAGCAAGCAGCCAGAGCTCTCCTAAAACCATCACTTGCCTGCAGATGCTTCTGTGAAGTGCCTCAGGTTGCCCTCAAACACTGAATTTTGTTTCCTCTGGGACTGACGCATCCTCCAGGAGCGGGACTGATGCCCCAGGCTCTCCTCCTGGCAGCAGAGCCAGGAGCTGTGGCCCCAAGGGGCAGTGGGCAGCCCCGGAGGGAGCTGAGGCTGGCTGCGACCCGCTGTCTATAGAACTATGGAATGGCTGAGGGTGGCAGGGACCTCTGGGTCCATCTGGTCCAACCCTTGTCCCTGCAGGCACAACCAGAGCGCATTGCCCAGGACCACGTCCAGGGGCTTTTGACCACCTCCAAGGATGGAGGCTCCACCACCTCTCTGGGCAGCCTGTGCCAGTGCTCTGTCACCTGCGCTGTAAAATGGTGTTTCCTGAGCTCCAGATGGAGTAGAAGCATAAGTTTGTTACAGGAAAGGTGGCCAACACTGCTCACATCTGATCCTGCACCTACCAACAAGACAAGTACACACCAAAAAAAAGAGAGAAGGAAAGAACAGAATGCCTTACACAGACAGCAAGTTCAGCTCCATGCCCTGGTTTCTGTTTCCAGAGTGGCATCATCCTCCTGTCTCAGTCACTGCATCATGGCAGCACCACGACGTGCAATTTATGGCTCGCCGAACACTTTGATGTGCTCTTAATAAAACATCATGCAGTGGCTTTTTATTTATAAGGAGCTCAGAGGCTTTTATAGCAGAAACCACAACTACTCATCTTTTCAAGACCAAAGCATATTGAAAAGTGTTCACGCTGTGTCTCGAGCAGTGCGTTGGTGCCTGATGCTCCAGCAAAGCAGCTCATCCCTGCACAGCGATGTCCCCGTGCAGGCACAGCAGGGTTCCTCGTGCAGGCACGGGGCTCCCCGCACCTGCATGGCAGCCAGGGCAAAGCAGCTTCCAGCAAGCTCCTGGCCTCCCATTCTTGTGAAGCTCTGCAGCAGTCGCTGAGCTGGGAGTGCTGCTCATTATCCAGCCGTGCTGAGCATATGGTTCGCAGCAGCGAGCATAAGGGAATGCTGAACTAATTGCTGCACGAGGAGCGGCAGCCTGCAGCCAGCAGCACAGAGCTCCAGACCTCTCCTCTCCTCAACGCCTCCCTTGCAGAAGGGCTGCCCTGTCCCTGAAGCAGCAGCTGTGCCGGCTATCCTGAGGTGCCCCGTGCCCTCGGGGGTACCAAGGGCACTTGCAGCTCGTGAAGAACTGAAATCAGAGCAGGAAAAATGCAGTCTGGAAGAGCTACTGCCATGTAAAGACTGAGCACCCTCCTCAGCTCCAGGCTGTGCTTTATACCAACGCAGGCTGGCATCTCCTACAGGTGGGGCTCAGCAGCAGTGTGGGAGGAGCCCAGCAGCAGCTGCCACTGCAAAGATCCTCAGTGGTGACACCAGTGATGGACCTCCAGCCCCGCCACGGCACCGCTCCACGAACCGCAGCGTGGCACTCATCCTTTAGCCACAGAGCATTTTGCATGCAGACACCAAGATGTGTGCTACAAGCAGCACATCACCACAAAGCCAAGCATGCCCCGTCAGAGCACAGCAGGTTTGCAGCACCCTCAGGTCACGGCTTGGCAGCTCTTCCCACGCTGTCGAGCTCCAGAAGGCATTTCCTGCTCAATGGGCCATGCTGGCTTAGGGGCTGCAGCGCATTTAGGATTTTGCATTCTGTTTGTGTTCATAAATCGGAGGGGAGAAAAGTAATTCCCACCCTCGCTATGGTCTATCATCTGAAATATTATGGAAAGAAAACAAACCTCCAGCCTCGCCCTGCCCCCAGCACACACAGTGATTGCTTTCTCACTTCCATCCAGAGAAGTTCAAAGGTAGCTAATGAAAGCACCGCTGCACTTTGCTAGCAGTCAGCCCACGGGAGAAATTGCCAGAGCCAGATAAATTGGCAAAAGTTGGATCCTTTCTGTCCCAGCCTCACACACCAATTACAACAAACAACTATACAACCTTGCTCTGCAAAACAAATTGTTCATTATTTGCCAGCAAATCTGGGGAGCTTTGCCTAGCAGCAGAATGAGCTACATCGTCCAAGGGAACATGGAGAGACCATTCCCATCCCTTTGAATATCCTGGGAAGGTAAGACAGAGAAAAATTACCCTAGAGATCTGCCCCACCAAAACAGTGCTAAATTCATATTTTTTATTTGAATAATAGGTAATTAATTCAATAGGTAAAATACCTATTTTACCTTAGAATCATACAGTCATTAGTGTTGAAGAAGATCTCTGAGATCCCCCAGCCCCAACCCACCCACCCCACCATGCCCTCTGAGCCCTGTCCCAACACCACATCTCCACAGTTCCTGAACTCCTCCAGGGACGGTGACTGCCCCACTCCCTGGGAGCTGTGCCTGAGCCTGCACTACTTTGCATCCCGGGAATTAGATCCCCAGATGGATGGATGCATATGCACAAACCTTGCGCAGCCTCCCACTGACTCTCCCCAAGGTACCCATGTCTCTTTAGCCACCTGCCCAGCCACTTACAGGCGTTCCCAACATCCCTGTGCCCCAGCCCCACTCCATCCCTCTCCAAAATACAAATTGCAGCTCAAGACCCGGAGGCAGGGAAGTCTCAGCCCTCTACTCTCTCTTACCCCTGTTCCTCCTGCTGCTTTCTCCAGGCTGCATCCTCTCATTGCATGCTTTGCACCTGTCTGCATGACCCAACACTCCACCCAAGGCAGAGCTCTCTGCATTGATTTACCCACAGAGCTCAGAGCCCAATCTTGGCTCCCATACAGCAGGCAAGGCCCTGGGGTTCACCCTGCAGCATCTGCTCCCCAAGTCTCATCATGTCCCCATTCACACAGAGCTTGTCAGGAAATGTTCTGCTGAGCTGAAAGAGTAAAGGAACAAGCACAGAATTTCTGCTCTAACCACTAACAAGCAGCTTGCTTCTTTTGTTCGTGTTGTTTGCTACAAGACCATTGGCTATTATGGCAGATGTATTTAATAAAATGAGCAACCCTCCAGAGACATTCAACGATTGCAATTGCAGAAAAACAAGCAAGAAAGGATTTTTCAAAAAGCTGGGTGATATCATACCATTCTAACCATACAAAACCATTTAAATGCTTTCCATTAACCTGCAAGCTTACCAGCTGAGGTGCTCGATGCAGCCCTGCAGCCTGAGTGCACACGCACTCCATCCACGCCAGCACAGGGGCTCAGCCCCGGGGTTACCAATCACACAGCTCGCACTCGCAGCAGCAGGAGCAGCTCCCCTGCATCAGAGCAGCCCGGTGCTCAGGGACGTGGAGCACACACCTGCGAGCAGCTCTCCACACCTGGCTTAGGAGCGTGGCTCAGGCTGCAGAGGGAGTGGGAGAGATGCTCAAAAAGGACAGGGTGCTTACAGATGGCTTTGTAGGAACAGAGAGGAGAGTCTGCCATGCTGTGTGTTTGGTCCCTGTGGTACCCAGCTGAACGATGCGTCCTCACTTTCGTAAAAACTTTGGTAAACAGCTCTGCCACCTCCATCCTCATGTCAGCAGCAGCTGGGGGGTCTGCACTACCTTTCAGCTGTGAGAGGGCCCTCCAAGCCCTGGGCCTCCTGGCCCTTCCAACTCAAAGGATTCTGCAGTTCAATGATTCTATGTTTTCAAGAAAGTTAGAAGATTTTCCAGTAATTTATGACATTTGCTAGCACTCAGATGCTAACTGCTGCTTTCACCTCAAGGTGCAGCCTTTCTGGTATATCCTGTGGCTCTCTCTCAGTGTCTGGGCTGTGGTGTGCTCACGTGTGGATTCACTGCATGGATGTGCTCGCACCCAATGCATGTCCCCATCCAAAGGTGACATCAGGCAGGGGCGAGAGGCACAGGACAGCAGGAGAATGGGGACAGCACTGCTGTCAGGATGAGTTGCATAGCAGAGATAGCAGCTGCCCCATTACCGTGCCTCCGAAAATCTTCCTCAATCTGCTCTGTGAGCCACAACAGGCAAATAAAAATGGAAGTGCACAGTGAAGGCATATGGGATGAATTCCAGTGAACGCAGATCTCAGATTTCTGATAGAGTGCTTCAGCAGTTAGAGAGCAGCAGATTTTCCCCAGCATCACCCACGTGAGCATTTCAGAGAATGTTGCAACAGCCATATGAATCACATATGAAAAAAACAAAGCAGTGAAACCCGCCTTTTACTTCTGTCCTGGTAGAAGTAGACTTCAGCTAGTAGCTAACAATCCCCCCATCCTTCCTGGCTCACCGTCTCAGAGAGCTCGCAGCTTGGCCCTGGCTCTCCCGTGGCTGGGGCAGAATGCCTGCTGGCCAGCACCGCGGCCCCTGCCAGCAGCAAGCACTCCCCAGGTCCTGCTTCCACAACACAAAGAATAAAATCGATCCCCACTAACCTTTACAACTCTTCATTGATAAAATCCTTGACCTGCTTTGACAAGAAATTACTGTTAGCATGCATTTTCCTAACTGCCTGAAGCCATGTAGGAAATTAGCCTAAAATTCTGAAATCTTATCTAGATCAAAATCTTCCTGAAGATTATCAAAGTCATTGTACATGTGAGATAAGGATGGAGAAGTAAGGTGATTAACAATTAAGTGATTTTATTAAAATATGTTTTCAAATGGCCACAATTGAAACTAGCAGAGGGTGTTTCCTTCCTGGAGAAAGCTGTCTGCAAGGAACTGTCTGGGGATGCAAATTCTGGAAATGATGAAACTGGAGACCCTCAGCCAACGAGCAGCCTGGACGAGAGCTCACGTCCCCTCCATTTATGGCCACTTCAGCTTCAGTTGTGCAAAGCGGTGTGACGAGGCAATGCCCCATGTCGTCCCTGCATGCTCCCATAAGAGCAGTCCCCGGCCCAAAGGACACGCGGGCGTTCAGGACTCCCCCACTGTGCATCTCCGCAGCCGGGCTGGGAGAGCTGTGTCCAGCCCCTTGCATGTGGAGTTCCACCTCCAGCCTCTTGTGATGCTTTCCGTGTCCTGACAAAACATTAACGCTGTGCACTTCCAGTTGTGTTGTAAACTCCCTAGGAGCATCTCTCTACGCAGTATTGTAGGGAACGAGCGTGCAGCACGCTCTTTGGGCACTAGCACTGTTCCAAAACCAGACGGTTTTGTTATGGGAGATGGATCAAGGCACTGGCTCCTGAACCACAGCCCGACACAGATGGATCCCACCAAGCCTCACAGATTTGTTCAGACCTTGTACAGACCGCTCAGATACACAGCTCACGGCTCCGAGCCGGGCCAAGGGCAGCAGCACAGCTCCCAGCACATCTGGGAGACGGGCAGCAACCCAGCGAGCTGGCAGCCCTGGCTGGGAAACCCCCCAGCTCTTGGAGTTTAATTTCTGCTCTGAATACAGATTTTGTATTTGTATACATTTCTAGCTACTGTCATCTCGTGCTACAGGCTTTTAACATCTTGACTTTTATAGAACTTCAAAACATTGCACGGAGTTACATTTTAAAGTGAGATTCAGGTTTCCAACATGAACTCTACTTTCATGCTTGCTTATCCCTGAGTCTTCAACTTCAAAAAGTAGTAGCTTAGTGCTGCTGCAAGTTTCTTTTAAAATCCATCATAAAAAAATCCAGGTTCATGAAGGAAACAAAATGCACTATGTAGCCCTTTAGAAATAAAGTCAGAGGGAGCTCTGCCGCATCTAAGTGTGTGGAATGAAGTCGAAAGGCTGCCAGTATTGAGGAAATTGGTTGGATGGCATGGGTCTAAAAGAGCAATAGCACCTCCTGGGCCTTTCTAATTTCTTTCTGGGCTCTGAAGTTTTAGGGCGTGTATTTTAAATCTCGATGCTGTAAGAAACTGTAAGATATGGTTTTTGCAGGGATGTGTGCTGTTCTTTAAGTCTGTAGGAGAAGAATTCATTTCTGCAAGAATGTGCTGTACTTTGTTTAAGATACTGTGTGACAGGGTGGTGCAAAGCAGAATATTGTGACCAAGAAGGCACCTGTGTGGCATGTTTAAACACAGCGTATCTCTCATCAAAACAGGGCATAGTTTTGGCTAATTCTTAAAAACAAGGACTGAGAGTCAGCGTTTCTGAAGGTCACCAGGAGGGGTACCAGCTAACTGGCTCTGTGGTTTGACTAGCTCAAAGGTAANCCCTAAAAGAGACATTACGCAAAGAGGGGAGGAGAATTGGGAAGAGTTACCCAAGTAGCAACCAGGTGCGTGACATTTGGCAGCACCAGATATGATGTGGGCTGTAAGTCTTGTAGTACTCAGCCAATGAGGAACCAGGGCAGGGGGCATCGCAGTTGGGCACAGAAAATATAAACTGCTGTACATTTCTGCTTGGTGTGCCTACCTGCTAGGTCACCCACTTTGCAAAGTGTCAATAAAGGGCGATTCATGGAGTACTCTGCCTGAGCCTCAGTCATCGGCCATTGAGCGTTGCCCACAACATGGCGGCTAATCTGGGATCCGAGGTCACCAGCCGAGAGACCCCATCTCCGTGAGACAGGACGGTGCACCCCGCTGAGCTCAGGGGTCCTGCAGTCAGTGGCGGTGGTCCCGTGGGGGCTGACAGGCATCCCAAGATAGTTTGTGAGGCACAGTTAGCGGATCGTTGGGGAAAGGATACCGGCAGGCTCAGCTGCATGCTGACCAGGCAGCTCCATGCACAGACCAATGTATGAACGCTGCAAGGACTCTGCATTTAGAGCAACCTTCTAAAAGTGGTGTTGCCAGATGAAAAGCTCACACCATCTAGACAACTTGGGAGGACAAGTTTTCCCAAGAGGGGCCACTGCAGGAGGCAAGGAGACCCCCACTCCCACACTGCCAGTGGATGCTGGCGGAGCCTTTTCTCCAGCCACAGCCCACAGGGGCACGGGGTGCCGAGCACGAGCCCAGCTGCACCGCGGAGCAAACGCACACACGGCCGGCTCGTGGGCATGGGGCGTGATGCAAGCCTTGGGCTGGCAGGCAGGGCAATGAGCAAACCTCCATGACTACACGGGAATGCTTTTTTCATTTGCCTTTTCTCTTTTTTGATTCTTTTGTTCCTTTTGGCAACTTTCTTTTCCTTTTTGTGTCCCACACGATGGTTTCAGTGTGTGCAGACACGCACAGCAGCAGGCATCGCTTCAACCTTCCTAAGGCACATGGAGAGGAAGCCGTTAAGCACAATGAACTGGGCCGGCACGGCTACCTGGGAATTCCTGGTCCCCCTCAGTCCTCAGAAACAAAAAGTCTGTTGGCTTCGATTCCTGAGCAATTTGCCCGTTGATCTCTTCATCCAGACACCTTCTTCAGGAGAAATGGCATTCGAAGACTGCTGGGCCACAGTGACCATTCCTGTGGGTGCATTCATGCTCTGTGCATCCTTGGGGCAGTCGGAGGCAGCCGAGACTTCTGAGGCTGTTTCCGCATCATTGCTCTCACTGCCGCTGTCCCCTGGCTGGGATGGCACCACCTGCAGCACGTCTGCCTCAGCTTCAGCACCCATCCCAGGGATGTCATCCTCCTGTTTCCTACCCTCGTCACAGATGTGCTGGGATTGCTGACTTCCAAATGAAGTCTGAGTTGCTTCACTAATTGTCTGAACAATGGTACTGCTCGTTTGCTCTTCAGAGGTGACCACGCTTTGCCCCATTTTATCTACCTCCAGCTCTCCTTTGAGAGACATGAAGCTCCATGCCACCTCAGCATTCTCCAGCACAGCATTGGAGCATGGGAACAATGCTTTTTCTGTTATATCCTGAAATATTTCCATCTTTGTGTGCTCAGCATGACTCCTCATCATTTCCCTTGCTAATCCACACGTGGGACTGTCTCCAGCTGGTGAGACAGCACTGCATTTCTGCTCAGGTGCCTCAGGAAAGCCTATAAAAAAACAGCATCCTGGTTTATTTTCCTTCACATTCAGTTCTATTTCCTGGTTAATGCCAGAATCCAGCTTAATCTGCACAATCATTTTGTTGGGGGAGACCAGTGCAGACTTCTCTGGCTGCTGCCCTGTTGCACGCAGGCTGCTGTGCTGTGCCTCCATCCTTGCAGCCATCTCTGCCTGGTGCTGTGCCCACCGCTTGCTGAGCTGCGATGTGTGTTGTGGCTGCTCCCCTGCTGCAGTCTCTCCATTTTCCTTTTCCATCCCCTTCCCCAGCTCAGTCTGGGTGTTGATGCTGCTCCACACACCGCAGGTCTGCTGGCTCCTGCTGGACCTCACCTGCAGGCTCACCCGGGTCGCTCCATCCTTGGTCGTGTACATTAGGACCTGCACAAGCTCTTCCCGCTCCTCAGAGGCGATGCTGAGCGGTGATGAACCCCGTTTGCTCATGGGAGCTTGGTGCTCCAAATCTTCCAGGGCGGCAGCAAGCCTCAGGGACTGCCAGCTGCTCTCCCTGGAGGCCTTCTGGCTGCTGCTGGGGGACGCGGCCTTCTGCTGCTGCGCGAGCTCGCAGGTGTGGTTGTTGCCTCCGGTCAGCGGGTCCTCCATGTGGGCCTCTGCTTCCCTGCAGGCACCCGCTGAGTCCTTGCGCAGTGCTGGCGGTGGCTGTCGGGTCAGTAAAGCTCCCATCTCCTGGCACTGCTGGGGTGACGGTGGCAGGTGATGGCACGGTGCAGGCCCAGGGCTGGGTGCTCCTCAGGTGTGGGGCAGCTGATGGCGGGGGCTGGCGGGGCGGCCGGTGCTGCTGTGGGACTGGGGGTCCTGCTGGGCACCGCGCCCCACAGACGTCCCCCCCACTGTGACCTCACAAAGCACCATAAATGCCCCATCCCTGGAGGTGCCCAAGGTCATGCATGGGCCCTGGGCAGCCTCAGCTGCAGGGTACCCAGCCCACGGCAGGGGCTTTGGGTCCCTTCTAACCCAAATCGCTCCAGGATTCCATGATTCCATGGTTCTGTGCACGGCCCTGCACTCACACACATCACTTAAAGAAACAGAAGAGCTGCGTGGCTGCCCATGAAATTGTGGATGCACTGAGTGTCTCATTTGTGCTCTCTGTACAGCCCAAAAACTCATTCAGTGTAGAACATCTTCTATGGCAGCAAGACACAAAGTTAAGGAATTACGATGAAAGAAGTGCAGGAACAGATTTCCACCCTATTCCCAGCACAAACAAACCCACCCTCCTCCTTCATAGTACACAAGCAAGCCTTGGCTGGTTCCAGGGCAGCACACACACAGAGGTGTAAGAGCCACCGCTTATCAGAAAATTGCTGAGTGAATGAACAACACAAAACTCTGAATCACTGAGAAGAAATATTTCCAAGCAAGCAAATGAAGACTTTCAGGTGTAGAAGCAGAGCTCCTCCCATGCACCAAGCACCAAGCACTGGGCCCTGCCTTTTTCCTCTCCCTGCTTGGACTCAGCTGCAGCCATCTTGGTTCAAACGACATGAGACACAACTAATGGCACGCTAATTGTCTGTTCTCAAAATACTAACAGGTTATGGACACGTGACAGTTTATGCCACCAAGTCTGTGGACCAGCCTTCTAGAGCAAGAGCACAGGTTGTAATCAACGCTTTTCTTCTTGAACTCACAAGATACTTTGGCTCTTCAAATTTTCTTGAAACAAGTTGTATTTCATAGCAGATTTCATAGAATGGCTTGGGTTGGAAGGGACCTTGAAGATCATCTAGTTCCAACCCCTCTGCTGCGGGCAGGGTTGCCAACCACCAGATCAGGCTGCCCAGGAACCCGTCCAGCCTGGCCTTGAATGCCTCCAGGGATGGGGCACCCACAGCCTCTCTGGGCAGCCCGGGACAGGGCCTCACTGCCCTCTGAGTAAGGAATATCTTCCCAACATCTAAGCCAAACCTCCCTTCTTTCAGTTTAAATCCATTCCCCTGTCTCCTACCACTATCTACCCATGTAAAAAGTTGGAAAAACTGTTTATAAGTTCCCTTTAAGT
>WBMW01001862.1:28700-41337 GCA_013396635.1 Penelope pileata
CCCGTCACCGCCGCGCGGCCGCCCCGGGGGCTGCAGCCGGACCCGGCGCTCCCGGCCCCGGCCCAGCGCCGGGCCCCCACCCACAGCCCACGCCGTCCCTGTGCCGCATCGCCCACCGCAGCCAAGCCCCCCGCCCCTCCCGGAGCCCTCGACGCCCGCTGTGCTGGGGCTCAGGAAGCGGGAGAACGGGGCTGGGGGGCGCTGCACGCACCGGAGCCGTGCTGCAGCGGGGAGGGGCAGGGGCAGCCCAGACATCGCCTCGTGGTGATGGAAACCAGGGGCAGCCCTCGAGGGGAGGGCACCGCGGGGCAAAGCACACCGGGCAGCGAGGATGGCATCCTGCGTGCTCTGCAGCCCGGCCGGGAGGGCACCGAGGGAAGGGCAGTGAGGCTGGGAGGGCAGCGGGGCCAGGAGGGCAGGGCCGTCAGCTCCCTCCTGGCAAACAGTGGGCAGGCATCAATTAACTGCTAAATATTTGATGAGGCCCTTTGCTGTAAGGCAGCTGGCCCGGTCAAACGAGGTGAGCGGCACCTGTGCGAGGGCTGAGGGCTGCTCAGGGCTGCAGCTGCCATGGGGCTGGGGGAGCTCCCCTGCACCTCCCCCCCCCAGCCCCTGCATGCCCCCTGCCCCCCCTGCTCCGTGCAGGCACTGCTCAGCGCTGGCAGCCCCACGGTGCTTTACAGCCGCCTCTCGCCCATGAAATCCATCTGTGGCTCAGCCCGTGGAGACAGCGCCTTAATTGCGTGCGCGGGCGATTTACGGTGCGCAGGGACGCTGGGGAGGCCGTGCTCCCCCACCTGCTGCAGCCGTCGTGCCTGCAGGGCAGGCAGCAGAGCCCGCACGGTGTGGGGGGGTACGGTGGGGACCACCCGCAAACACCAGCAGCCTCGCTCCAGATCTGCAAGTCATCCAGGTGCCCGCACCACTGCCGTGCTGACTCAGCGCGGGGCCGTGCCAGCCGGATGCACCTGCAAACACGGCTGGGGCACGGTGCTGCAGGGGTGAGGGCAGCGGGGCCCAGCACTGCCCCCAGGCACTCCCAGTGACCCCAAACCATGCAACGCCTTTTCCCCGTGCACCCCAGCACCTGGACCTGCTCCAGGGAGCAGGCGGCCCCCCCGGAGCCCCCCAGAGCCCCAGTGGCTGCGCTCCCTGAGCCCACCTCTCCCTGCCCACACCCCCAGCACACACAGAACAGCAGCGGGAGCAGCACTCCATGTCCCCCTGTGCTGGGCACCCATCTGGCACCATAACTGGGATCAGCCACCAGCACAGCAGGGACTGCATCCCTGCCCACCAGCACTCCCCCCTCCGGGGCTTCAGCAGGAAGGTTTTCAGTTTGGACATGAAAATCAGGGAGGTTTTCAGCTGGGACTGGCACACCCAGCACTGGTGCCTGCTTCCAGCAGGGCACAGCCAGTCCCTGCCACGCTCTGCGCCAGTGCGGGGCCTCGGGGCCGCCAGGACTGCACCCGCATGCCAGGAGCGGGCACCCCAGGGACCAGCAGCCCCGGGATGGCCCAGGCAGGAGGAGCCGTGGGGCACGGGGCAGGCGGGGGGATGCAGGCAGGTGCACCCGCGTGGGTCTCAGCCCCGCTGGCTCCTTGCCAGCCCGTCCCGACAGCCACGTTCATATCCGTTATTAATTAGGGCTGTCGCAGTGCTTGTCAGCCCAAGTGTTATTTCATTCAGGGACCATTAGGTTCCCCCATCTTGCTGCTCGCCATCGCTGGGGCTGCTGGTGCTGCAGAGGCACAGACCTATGGCTCCTGCACACCCCACAGCCCTGGGCAGGGGGCAGCCGTGGGCAGGGGGCAGCCGCGGGCAGGGGGCAGCCCCGGGCAGGGCCCTGCGAGGGGATCGGGACCCGCAGGGGTCAGCTCAGCTCAGCTCCGCACCCCGTGCTGCCCACGTCCTCCCTGCAGCCCAGGAAAGCCCCAGCCCCACACAGAGCCCCGCACACGGCTGCTGTCAGCGCCCGGCTGGGTTCGTGCTCGCAGCTCCCAGCCACGGGGTGGGGGTGACCCCCCTGCAGCCGGGTGCTCCCAGCTCGGGGTGCCCCTGACGTGGGTGTCCCTGCCCGCGCTGCAATCCCTGCTGGGAGCGCAGGGGCTGCTCCCGCACAGCACTTTGCAGGGCGGCTTTCCGCATTTTCATTAAAAGATGTTCTGGTTATTAATGGCCCGTGGCCCTCATTTAGTAAATGAGACAGGAGATTAGTGCTGCCCGAGAGCGAGCACTGAGCAAAGCAGGCGCTGCTCGGCACAGCGCGGGGACACGAGCGGTGCCGGCCGCCTCCGCTCCCTGCACTGCCTGGTGTGACGGGGCCGAGCCCAGCCCTGTCCCAGCCCTGTCCTGTCCTGTCCTGTCCTGTCCTTGTCCCTGTCCCCTGCCCGTCCCCAGCCCTGTCACTGCCTGCCCCGCGCAGCCGCTGCCGCAGCAGGCCGGCACTGCGTGCACCCTGGCAGGCAGGGGGTGGAGATCATCTTTAGCTGATTAAATGTCCCTCATTAACGAGTTTCTTTAATTAATGAAGTTTTTTTGTTTGCTCCACTTGCTTTCTCCCCACCGCACTCTGCCTCCTCAGCACAATCCAGGCCATTTCCTTTCAAGTCATTTAGCGCGTGGGGCCGGTTCCTGCCGACGCCGCACTTTGGTGATTGTGCTGTCAGCTCGGGGCTGACGCCGCCATTTTTAACAATTTCCTCCTTTTTAAGAAAATAACGCACCAGAACCCCACAAACACAGAGGCAGTGTCCGTGCACTCGGCCGAGCAGTGTCCATGCCAAGAGGTGCCCGTGCCCCATGCCGTGTCCCTGCCCGCAGCGTGGGTCCTGGGCAGCCCCGCACCCCCGGGCTCCCCACCAGAGTCTGTGTCACGCGGGTCTGTCCCCCCCCCGCTCCCGTGGCATTACTGGGGATCAGATGGTTTGGATGGGGGCGGCTGTGCCTGCTGCAGCGCGCGGGCTGTGCCGAGCTACCAACCCCTGCGGCAGAGCATCCCCCCCGGCACCACCTCCGGCCTCGGGCAGAAGGGAACGGCCCCAGGGAAGGGGCAGCCCCTGGGGGGAGGGCTGACAACACCGTGTGCTGCGACAGAGCCAGAGCAAACCTGGGTGAGCTGCTCCCGTGTGCCCACTGCTGGCCCACGCCGCCTCGCACCTCCCCGCCACCTCCCGCTGCCTGCGGGCACGCTCAGCAGGCGATGGGTGCTGTGCTGTGCTCTGTGCCAGGTGCTGGGCCACACTGTGCCANCGCTCTGTGCCATGCTCTGTGCCACGCTCTGTGCCATGCAGTGTGCCATGCAGTGTGCCATGCTCTGTGCCATGCACTGTGCCATGCAGTGTGCCACGCTCTGTGCCATGCAGTGTGCCATGCTCTGTGCCATGCTCTGTGCCACCCACCGGGCACACTCCCCATGAGGGCACGGGACGGCTGCAGCCCGTGCCAGCCGCTCTGCCTGCAGCAGCTCTGTGCTGTGCACAACACGCTGTGCCCACCTGCACAGCCCCGGGGATGGGTGCAGCCCGGGGAGGAGCTGAGGCTGCGCTGCCCGTGCCCCCTGCAGACCTGCCCAGCAGGGAAGCAGCGAGCACAGCTCTTGCACCCGCTGCCCCGAGCACGGTGCAGCAGCAGGGAACGTCCCAGTGCTGGTGGCACGAGGGTCCCTGCATGGCCCCCGGCACTGAGCGGCCGTGAGAGCCACCCCATCCCCTCTTCGATCCGGCCGCTCTCATGCTAATGACTGTCAACATGAAACAGAGGCCGTGAAGGGGAAGAAAATTACTCCCTGAAAAGGAATTGACTGATCCCCGTCATTTCTCAAGGAATCACTGACCTGTGAATATTTCATTACCCAAAATGCTGTGCCATCCATACAAAGCAGCGCGCCAGGCCCCGGGGCAGCACAGCCGCAGTGCCGGGGCTGCAGGGGCATGGGGCCACGCTGGGTGCTCACGGTGGGGACGTCCCAGGCAGGGACAATCCCTGCCCCCCCCCCGGGTGGCACCGCCCGCACTGCTCCAGGATGGCCAGGATGGCCCCGGGAAGGAGCAGAGAAAGGAGGCAGAGCTGGAGGTAGCAGCCATGTCCTTAATGACTTCATTAAGGATGTGGCAGGGGAGGGGTGGAGAGCCTGCTAATGGCATCCGCCAGGGATGCTCAACTGGGGAGCTCTGCACAGAGCAGGAGCTGACAGGCGGGGACCCTGCGGCAGCGGAAAGCTCAGCCTGGGCAGCGCCGTGCAGGAGCAGGAGGGGACGGCAGGGCAGCCTGCAGCCCTGCAGAACAGCTGCCATCAGGGCTGCCGTGCTGCTCCTGGGGCACTGGGAGCCAGCCCTGCGCTGGGACCCTGCAGGCAGGGAGCTGCACCCTGGGGATAGAGGGCACCTCCAGTGCATGGCCCTGGGGACGCCCTCCTGCAGAGCGCGGGCTGCTGGGTGCCACCGGGAGGATGGGTGACACCGTGAAGATGGGTGACACCGGGAGGATGGGTGACACCGTGAAGATGGGTGACACCGGGAGGATGGGTGACACCGGGAGGATGGGTGCGCTGGCGGCTGGTGGCACCCAGCGCTGCTCTGGGTGCTCGGGTTTGCGCATCGCCCCCGGCGCGGCGGTGACGGGGCAGGGAGGGACGGGGTCCAGCACGGGCTCCTGCCTCCATCAGCCGGAAACTTCGGCGCTGAGGCTGCATGAAATATTCATGAAGTAAATGGTGCAATTTCATCTGCATTCAGCCAACTTCATGTATATTTCAGAGTATTATGAAATGATAATGTTGTGTAACTGAGGCGAGACGGGGGTGCTTCGTGGGGGCTCCGGGACGCCGCTGCCTCCCCCGCCCCACGCTGGTGGCATTTCCCGGGCTCAGACGTCCCCGCGCGGGGAGGGACTGCGCTGCGTCACCGCCGGAGATGGGCCAGGATCCGGCCCCTGCAGGGCTGCAGTGTGCAGCAGGACGGCTGCTGCGGGGCGCACGGCACTGCCCGCTGAGCCCTGCCCTGCCCAGCACTGACAGCAGCAGCGGGCTCACCCCCAGCGGCTCCAGCACTGAGCCCGGGGCTCTGGGGATGCAGCTGGAGCGGCACCGGGCTGAGCTGCCCCGCACGCAGCCCGTCCTGCAGGGGCTGCACAGGGCCGGGAGCTGGCACGCACTGCTCGGGACTTCCCGGAGCTCTTCTGTCAGCCACCAAAAGGGCCTGGGAAGGGCGCACACGTGAGAGAGATGTGGCTGCAAAGCCCTGTGCACGGTGCAGGCTGGGGAAGGAGCCGTGCCCCAGCAGCACCCGCCTGCTCCTGCTGAGCCCCCGCGGGCAGCGGGCACTGCCATAGCCTGCCCTGGGCTGCTGCTGGTGGGGCCAGGGCGGAGCAGAGCTCTGGGGAGCGGGGCTGCCACCTGCAGCTCCTGTCATGATGCCTCTGCTCCCCGGGAGCCCCGCAGGGCTCAGCCTCCCAGGGCACTCATCGGCTCCGCTCTCTGCTCCTGCAGCTGTGGGCAGCAGCCTGCGAGCCCTGCAGCTCCCTCTGCCTCCACCCTCACATCTCGGTGTCTGCTCGGTGTCCACGGGGATGGGCACACACATCCCACCCCCCCCGCAGCACCACGGCCCTGCACAGCCCTGCCTGGAGGATGGCAAAATCCCCGCTCTGTGCCCTGCGCTCTGTGCCCTGCCCGTGCTGCCCTCGCCCTGCTGCACCCATGCCCACCCCCAGCCTCCAGCACAACCCCAGTAACCGCGCTGGTTGCTGCCAGCACTGAGCCCAGCTCTCCCATTGCCTCCTGCACCACAGCAGGGATGTGGGGCTGACCCCTGCCTGCCCCATCCTGGCGATGCCCTCGATGGCCCCAGAGCACCGCTGGCAGCCAGGACACCGCACAGCCCGGGGTCACCACACCCCTGCCAGGACACAGCCCCACACAGCCCTGCCCTGTGTGCCGGGCACTCACGGCAGTGACAGTGCCCTCGTGAGCACCAGCCACGGCCACCAGCAGAGCCCAGCCCTGGTCTCCGCCACCGCAGTGTCACCGTGACACCGCCACGATGTCACCGGGCCCCGGCACCGCTGCAGGCAGCACTCGCTGGCACGCGGCCTGGGGACCGCGCACACCCGCGTGGGCACCCGGCAGCCACCAACCCGCGTGTGCACGCAGCCGGGCTGGCACACAGACCTCTCTAATAGGCAGTCAGGAGCATAATTTTTCCTCTAATTACATATTCAGCACTTCTGAGAAAATGAGATTTTGGTAATTCAATTGGACTAAGAAGCAGGGCTATAATAAAATGAAATTTGTAACAATCGTGCAGTTAAATTAGTTAAATGGAGAGGAAGGAGCTGTGGAAAATTGACCCCTCGATCTCCTAAAGACTAATCAGACATCTGAACCGAGCGGTGCTAACAACGCCCCGGGGGCTGCAGAGGGGAGCGGAGCGAGGGGGGAGCGCGGCGGGGCCAGGGGTGCTGGGGCCACCTGGACCGGTCCCAGTGCCAGGCTGGGGTGGGACAGCAGGGAGGAACCGGGCACAGGTGGGGACGGGCATGGCACAGGGACGGGCATGGCACAGGGACGGGCATGGCACGAGGATGGCCATGGCACAGGGACAGGCATGGCACGAGGATGGCCATGGCACGAGGATGGCCATGGCACAGGGACGGGCACCGCACAGCACCCTGTGCTGCGCCGGGTGGATGCGCCGGCTCCTGGCGAGGGGTCCTGCGAGCTGCTCCGTGCAGGTACACAGCCACCAGCCTCGCTGCTTACCCCGTTGTTTGGCTTTTTATTTTTTCTTGTAAAAGAAAAGGAGAAAAAGATGAGTTTCTCATTTGCAAGTTAATTAGTCTAATTAGCTCTAATTAAGAGCTCCCCGCACAATGCGGATCACAAATAAGCTGCCGCTGTCGCCTGCTCTCACTCTTCTCTCCCCGCTTTTGATTTTAGACGGGAGCCTTTAGAAGGCTGCGGGGGGGACAGGGCGGGGGACGGCGCAGAGCTCGGTGTTGCACGGCTCGGTGCAGCCCCCGCTGCCGGACCCCCGGGCAGGGATGCAGCAGCCCAGTGGTGCCCAGCCCGCCCCGCTGCCCTGCATCCTCTGTGCCAGAAAGCAGCCGCCTCCTGCCTGCTCCCTGCCCACCCCAGGCACAGTGGGGGCTCCGGGGGGCCCTGAGCACAGCTGGGGGCCGTGGTGAGGGCTGGTTGGACCCGTGTCCCCGCACCCGGGCCAGGGGTGGCAGGGACGAGCTGGCTGCACCGCTGTCCCCTCCTGTCCTGCTGGGTGACCTGAGCAGGGACACGGCCAGCACAGCCCCGACCCACAGCTCCAGCTGCAGCACAGGGCAGGGGCTGGAAGGAACGGCTGAGATGGCAGCTGGAACACAGCACGGCACGGGCCTGAAAGCAGCTGACTGGGTAGCAGGGGGTTTGGGAGGACACGCTGCTGCTGCCCGGCTGTGGGGACACTGGGGGACACCGTGCACGGGGCCGGGTGCAGGGCTGGGACACGTGGGCAGCTGGGCACAGCTCCTGCCCCGCTGCCCTGCCAGGGCCCTGCACCACTCCGGCAGCCGAGCTCTGTGCTCTCCTGGCCCCACCGCGGCACGGCTGCAGGGGCACAGGGTGAGGAGCCGGGGGGCCGCAGAGCATCAGCAGCCCCTGCCCACCTTCCCCCGCACCGCCAGGGAACAGATGTTGCGTGGCACTGCGAAACAGCAGCAATCATGTCGGTTTATGTGTCATTTTCTACTCGGGTAATGCGAGCAGTGAAGGATTGCTGCTCGGAGATGAGATGAAAATCATGACAAAGTGCTGCAAGCCCAGCACTGGGGTGAGGGGGAGCGAGCAGCCAGAGCTGCCCGGTGCTGCCCGGCATGGCAGCACCTCCGCGGGGTGCCCAGGCAGGGAGGGATGAGGTTGGCACCCAGCGGGACAAGGTCAGGCCCCTCGGCACCGCAGCCGTGCTCCAGCCCCAGCACCCACTGCAGACCCATGAGGGATGGAGGGAGCGCTCCCGGGAGCGGGTGCAGCAGCTCCGTGGCTCTGATGGAGCCGTGGCAGCGATGCCCTCCCTGCCCCGCAGCCCCGGGCAGCGGCACCGCGTGAGCCCTGTGCAGAGGCCGGGGGCTGCCTGCTCACCGTCTGCTCCCATGGAGCCCCTCCTCCGCCCACGTCTCCTTCCAGCGCTCGTCCCACTCCGTGCAATGGGCTCCTGGTGCCAGGCTCGCGTCCCAGCAGCGCTGCTCCCACTGGGGCCGGAGCCAATCCCACCGACGCTGTGCAAACCCCGCTGGTCGGATCCGCGCGGCGCAGACGGAGCAGAGCATCCCCGTGGGGCTCCGCGGGACGGGGCTGTTCCGGCTCTTCCCGTGCTCTCAGCCCCACATCCCACCCTGCCCAGCCGGGGCCCCGCAGCACACAGCCCCACAGCACCGGGTGGGAACGCGGCTCCCGGTGCCTCCGGCCCCAGGGCAAGGTGCAGGGGGTGCAGGGGGCACCCGGGGGTGTGGGTGGGGGGATGGGGGGCTCAGAGCCTGCCAGCCCCGTTACACCTCATCCCTGCAACGACCGCCTGTAACGCTGTAAAGAATGATAGGTACTAAATCTAATTTAATCTACTCGTTCGCCCATCACGATAGCACTAAAATAAGAATCTACCTATAAAAAGCGCATCGCCAGGCAGGGGGGGCTGAATTACAGCGACGGGGGGAAAACCAGCACCACAAATGCTAAAATTAACGCCAGTTCTCTACACATTACAGACAGGGAAGACAGATCTGCGTGGCTCTGCGGCCATGGAGCGCAGCATGGGACGCCCGGAGCCGCAGACCCCAGGGGGTGCACGAAGGGGAAGGACCCGGCCCTGCAGAGCCCACTGCTGCTCCAGCACGGCACGGGCAGGAGCGGGCTTCTCCCGACAAGCGCAACGTGCTGAACTTGGCAGCAGCCCTTTGGGAGAGGAATTTTCCGTGCAGAGGCTGCTCCCAGGCGCGGGGGGGCCAGGCAGTGCCGGGGCTGCAGGGACCCCAATGCCACCTGTGCGGGGCTCAGCCCCCAGCACGCTGCGCTCCCCCAGCCCCGGCGCTCCCGGAGCCGCTGCGCAGTGCCCGCACCCGGGGCTCCTCTGCTCCAACGCTGACGCTGAGCCCCAGCCTGGGGCTGTTCCGGGTCAGCAGCGCGTCTCTTCCTGGAGTGATTAGCTGCTCTTATGTAATTACAGCAGAGACACTTGGAGCACTGACTGATCCCTCCGGTAACCAAACGCAGCCACCACGGGGTCCCTGCGCGAGGCCCTGCAGCCCAGCACCGCAGCCCAGCTCTGGGGGCAGATGGAGCGCTCCCAGCCGCGGCCCCACTCCCCACCCCGCTCCCCCTGGGGGTCCTGCACCGCCGGGCAGCGGGGATGGGGGTGGCTGTGGCCCTCAGCACTCAGAGCACTGCGGTGCGGGGCTGAGCTCCGGTGCTGTGCCACAGCCCCACGCAGCTGGAACAGCCCCGGGGTGCGGCTGCTGGGCGTCCTGCACGCAGCTCCGCGTCCTGGCCACTGCCTCCAACACCGTCACTATCGGAAATACCGGGGATGTGCTGGGGACCCCAACACGAGCGGCCTCTGTGGGAACAGGGACAGCAAAGGGCAGCAACGACCCATGGGATGAGCATGGCCATGGGGACTGCCCCCTGTGCCCGCCCTGCAGCAGCCCCATGGGCACCGCGGCTCTGCAGCTCCCGGCAGCGCGAGCAAACACCGCCGTGCGCTGCCCGGCACAGCAGCGGGTGCCAGCGCTCCCCGTGCTGCGCTCCCACACCCGTTGCGCTCCTGCCCTGCAGGTCTGAGCCCTCCTCCCCCCAGCCAGCCTCCGTTCAGAACACATTTGGAAGAGAAGTTTGCTGAGCTCTCCCCGTGTTTGCAGCTGGGTGGGACGGCCCAGCCCCGGGGCGCACACAGTGCAGCCCCGCAGCTCTCAGTGCAGGGTGCGCGGACGCAGTCCCACCCTGGATGCAGAGCGCACCCCAACAGCACGGCACAGGGCAGGGCCCCATGGCTCCGACACCGCGGCAGCGCTCCCCTGCCCCTGCCCCACGGCCACCACCATCTGCCCCAGGTCCTGCAGCGCCCACGGAAACACTGCCCCAAACACCAGGTACAGGCCCACAGCACGGAGCCGGGGAAGGACAGAGGCTTCGGCCTCCATCTCACTCACTGCTGGGTGAAAACCCAACTCCAAATCTCCCAGTAAAACCCTCCCTGGCTCAGGAGGCCAAACCCGCTGCCAAGCAGCAGGAGAGCACGGGGAGGGAGAGTGCCCGAACACCACGTCCCAACCGCAGGCAATGGGGCAGCGAAGGGCCCAGAAGCTGCTGGGGGCACACAGGGCCGGGCTGCAGGGAGAGCAACGCTTCTGCTTGCACAGCCCTCGGGCTCCACTCACACCCATCCCAGCCAGCTGCCAGCACCGCGGCCCCAGCCTGCCCACGGCACCAGGATGGTACCGGTATGGCACCAGGATGGTACCGGTATGGCACCAGGATGGCACCAGGATGGTACCGGTATGGCACCAGGATGGCACCAGGATGGTACCAGTATGGCACCAGGATGGTACCGGTATGGCACCAGGATGGTACCGGTATGGCACCAGCAGCACAGCCGCTCTGTGCACCCCGTGTTGCTGCACTGCGTGGAACAGAGGAACCTCACAGCTGCCAGGGAGGGAGCGGGGGCTCCAGCCAGAAATTAACCCCCTGCCCCCAGCTGCTCTGAGCAGCGCTGCAGGCCCTGCACTGCCGCCAGCCCAGAGCACGCGATGTGCTCCTGCAGCGCACAGAACAGCTCCCTGGGGCCGGGGGGGCCGGGGGTGATCCCCGCCTGGTGTCAGAGGCGCTGAGCCCTCCTGGTGCACTGGGACAGCCGAGCATGGCTGCGGGTGATCTGCCACGCTCTGCGCAGCCCAGGAAAGCGCAGATCAAAACGCAGCCCAACCCCAGCTCGCCCACAGGCTCTGCCTGCAGGAAGGTGCAATAAATCACGCACTGCTCGGCCAGCCTCTGCAGCAGCCCCGCGAGCCCCGGGCCCCCTGCACACGCAGCAGCTCCGCACACTCTGCAACCGCAGCAGCTCTGCCGGCCCCGGTGCGCAGCACGGAGCAGCCTGGGCCTTGCTGCCCCCAGCCCCAGCCTGGGCAGCAGCCCACATGGATGTGGGCTCAGGGAAGCGATGCTCAGCCCCCAGCCCCTGCCCGGCGCCGGACGCGGGGTCTGCACCACCCATGCTGCCGTGCTCAGCGCCCGGTGCACCACGCAGGCCAGGAGGAGCGCGGTAGGATGCTATGAATTTTTAAACTCCTGAAAGCACAAATGGAGCAGTTAGCCTGGCTGGGAGACTGGGACTTCCGATGCAGCAAAGAGGCTTTTGAAGAACACGCTGCCTCTCCCCAGCCGCGCGTCCCCGGGGACGGCGGCAGCTCGGCGTGCGGGGCCGCGCAGGAGCTGTGAGCCCCGACGGAAAGTTGGGAGCAAAGCTGAGGGTGCGGGGACCCGCCGGCTGCCCGCAGCCCCACACCGCCTGCACTCCGGAGATCCACCTGCAGCACCCCGTGCCCGCAGCACCCCGTGCCCGCACCCGGCGACCGACAGCGCGAAGTGACCGCCCCGAGCTCACGGGCACTCGGACGTGCCCACAGCGGTGCGTGCACGCAGGCTCCTCGCCGCCCCCCTCCCGGGCCGGGGCTGCCCGTCCGCGGAGCACCCGGCCCTGCCCCGCGGGAGGAGGAGGAGGAGGAGGAGGAGGGCAGCGCTGGAGCCGTGCCCACCTCCTGCCGCACCGCCCGCGCCTCGGCCCCGCCGCGCTCCCACCGCCGCGTGCGGGAACAGCACGGGAACAGCACGGGAACAGCACGGGAACAGCACGGGAACCCCGGCAAAGTGACAACCGAGCACCGGGAGCTGCCCGCGATGGAGCCCGGCGGGGAGGAGGCACCGGGGAGGCCGGGGAGGAAGAGGTTAAGTTGTGACCCTTCCCTGAGAGAAAGCACGTGTGAGCTGCAAAGCAAAAAAATGCCCAGAAGAGGGTCACTTACCTGTTGGAGGTAGAGGAAGGCTGGAGGACAGGGGAGAGAGTGAGGAAGCATGCCTGAGTTGGAGACAAGGAGGCAGCCCGAGTTAGCCATGGAGCACAGCATGTGGTGACAGGGAGCGTGGAGCTGCTCGGTTCCGTCCTCTTCCACACACCGCTTCTCCTCTGTCTTCCTGGCTCTCCCCTCTGGCTCTCCCCCTCCTCTTCCGTCCCCTCCCGTCCCCCTCGGGCTCTATTTAGGAGGAATTCATCTGAGGACGCCGGCCTCGCTGCGCTTACGGGAGGAACAATGCTGGGCTATTTACTTCGGTGCCATTAGACACTGGCACTGAATGAACGGTCTGCAAAGGGTGTGCGTGAGAGAGAGAGGGAGAGGGGAGAGAGAAAGGAAGGGGAGGAGGAAGGGAGAGAGGGTGAGGGAGTGAAATAAAAGGGGTGGGAGTTGGAGGAGGAGGGGGAGTCCCCTGTGCATTCAGACATCAAACAGAGCTCTGTATAAAATGAAGAGAATCCGTAATGACATGAGAACAGCTGATCCCGCACTTAACCCCTCCGCCGCCGCCCCTCGCAGTCGC
>WBMW01001862.1:51568-62951 GCA_013396635.1 Penelope pileata
AGCCCCCCGTGCCCCCCAGCCGTGCAGCGCTGGCAGCCCGGGGCGGTTCCTGGGCCCCGCTGTTAGCAAACAGGGCTCCCAGCCGCGCCGCGGGATCATCAATTATGGTAATTCCTGCCTCGATGAATCAGATTCACGGCGAACACAGCTCATTAGGCCGGTGCTGACTTCCATTAGTGCTCTTATGATAAAAACCCTCCAGAAAGCTCCAGCCCCGACACATCTCCCGGGCTCAGTGCGTGGAGGTGTGCAGCCCCCGAGGACATCCCTGCACCCCCCACCTCCTGCCCTCACCTCGCCCCTGGGCGGCCCTTGGCTTCCCCAGGAAGGGCCCCCCCGGGGCAGGAGGCGGCCCCAGCACAGGAGCAGCGCTGGGTGCAGCACACGTGGCCACGGACAGCGGCCGCTCTCCTCGGGGGAGAGCCGGGCAGCAGCTCCTTCCCCACACGCCGCCCAAGGCAGGAGCCTGCCGAGATGCTCTGCACAGCACAGCAGCCGCACTCACCTGCCAGGACCTCCCAACCGCCCCAGGGTGTCCCCAGCCCACAGGGACCGGGAGGTGCCGTCGGGACCTCTCCATCCCGCTGCAAAACCCCCAACGCCCCCGGACCTGCACGGGGTGTGCGCAGCACCGCGCCGCCTGCTCCGTCCCTCTGAGCACGGGAACCCCGCGGTGCCACCACGGGGCCGGCGGGGCAGCACCGGGCGGCACCGGGAGGCTGCACCCGAGGGCTCCCGGCAGCCCCTGCTCCTGGGAAACTTCTCCGCACAACTTTCTCAAAGTACATGTTGAGCCCCCCCCACCATTCCCTCCACCAAAAACCCTAAATTAATTTTTCTTTTAATTAAATTCATTAGCAAAGATTATCTGGCTGAGGAAAAATACCACCCCGCCCCTCCCCCCGCGGCCCTCTCTATTTATATCCCCTATATACATAAGCAGCAGCGAATATTTCTTTATGGGCCATTAAAGGTTTAATGTTTAATTTATAACCGCGTTCTCTGGCGGGCGGGACGGCCAGGCACAATGTCAACACTTTTAATTAAATGAGAAGGAATTTTTTTAGCTCGGGAAGCCGAGATGCCCCGTGCCAGCAGCACTGCCCTGCTCCGCGCGGCCGCGGAGGCTCCGGGTCCGGCCCCCCCGTGCCCCCACCCTGCTGCCCCGCATCGCCCAGCAGCCCCAGCCCAGCCCGAAGCCGAGCAGCTGCCACGGGGCCACGCTGCAGCCCAGGGCCGGTCCCTGTGCCAGCAGGGGACAGCGGGGTGCCCGAGAGGTGTGAGACCGTCAGAGCAGCTCTGGAGGCACCCAGCACCCCCAGCACCCAGCCCCCCCAGCACCCCCAGCACCCAGTGACACGGCAGCGGCTGTGCCAGTCCCCAGCAGTGCCCTGCAGCTTTGTGGCAGTGGGAGCAGAGCTGTGGCACGGGGACAGCTCTGGGGCTGAGGCACCATTTGGGACAGTTCCCACCCAAACAGCGCGGTCACATCCCGGCGCTGCTCCCAGTGCTGCACCCAGCACCTCCCGCCTGCACGGAGCACCCTGCCCTGGGCTGAGCAGGGGTGGGCAGGGACCCGGCACGGCGCTGAGCCCAGTTCCACGCACGGCCCTGGGGCTCAGGGATGCAGGGATCCCCGCAGCCACGGGCTCACGGAGCGCTGCTCCCTCGGGCACCGCACAGCCCCGGCCCCGCAGCCAGGACGGGGCGGGACGATGTGACCCGGGGAGCCACGTGCTCAGCACCCAGCGCTGCCCCCATCACCAAAGTGCCCGAGGAGCCGCTGGGCAGCGTTCAGCTGAAGCTCTTCCTGCACCTTCTGCTCCTGCCCCCGCACCTCGCGCTGCCTGCGCGACTGCAGCACCTGCAGCACGGCCACTGCCCCGAGGAGGGGGAGGAGGAGGAGGAGGAGGAAGAGCCCCCCACGCCCACATCGCCATGAAACCCAGCAGGGCAGCAGCACAGAGGCACTGCACGAGGAGCCTGGCACCCGCAGCTCACCCTGAGCACGGCCCCATCCCGTGTCCCCGAGCAGGGAAGCACCCGGCACGGTGTGCACGCCGCGGGGCTGCCAGGTGCCTGCCCGCGGGCAGCAGCCCCGGCGCTGGGCTGGGGGAGCGGCCCCTGTGCCCGTTGCTGGCAGCGGGCAGCGCGGAGGAGGCAGCTTCCCATTAGGGGAGCATTGGGTCTTACGGGAGAGATTAAATCTCTGCACCGAGACGCGCGAAAGAGATGAGTCAGCAGCTGGCTGCGGGCGGGCTCTGCCATCAGCATTTGGCACCGCAGCGGCATCGCAGCNCGGGTCCGGCCCCCCCGTGCCCCCACCCTGCTGCCCCGCATCGCCCAGCAGCCCCAGCCCAGCCCGAAGCCGAGCAGCTGCCACGGGGCCACGCTGCAGCCCAGGGCCGGTCCCTGTGCCAGCAGGGGACAGCGGGGTGCCCGAGAGGTGTGAGACCGTCAGAGCAGCTCTGGAGGCACCCAGCACCCCCAGCACCCAGCACCCCCAGCACCCCCAGCACCCAGTGACACGGCAGCGGCTGTGCCAGTCCCCAGCAGTGCCCTGCAGCTTTGTGGCAGTGGGAGCAGAGCTGTGGCACGGGGACAGCTCTGGGGCTGAGGCACCATTTGGGACAGTTCCCACCCAAACAGCGCGGTCACAGCCCGGCGCTGCTCCCAGTGCTGCACCCAGCACCTCCCGCCTGCACGGAGCACCCTGCCCTGGGCTGAGCAGGGGTGGGCAGGGACCCGGCACGGCGCTGAGCCCAGTTCCACGCACGGCCCTGGGGCTCAGGGATGCAGGGATCCCCGCAGCCACGGGCTCACGGAGCGCTGCTCCCTCGGGCACCGCACAGCCCCGGCCCCGCAGCCAGGACGGGGCGGGACGATGTGACCCGGGGAGCCACGTGCTCAGCACCCAGCGCTGCCCCCATCACCAAAGTGCCCGAGGAGCCGCTGGGCAGCGTTCAGCTGAAGCTCTTCCTGCACCTTCTGCTCCTGCCCCCGCACCTCGCGCTGCCTGCGCGACTGCAGCACCTGCAGCACGGCCACTGCCCCGAGGAGGGGGAGGAGGAGGAGGAGGAGGAAGAGCCCCCCACGCCCACATCGCCATGAAACCCAGCAGGGCAGCAGCACAGAGGCACTGCACGAGGAGCCTGGCACCCGCAGCTCACCCTGAGCACGGCCCCATCCCGTGTCCCCGAGCAGGGAAGCACCCGGCACGGTGTGCACGCCGCGGGGCTGCCAGGTGCCTGCCCGCGGGCAGCAGCCCCGGCGCTGGGCTGGGGGAGCGGCCCCTGTGCCCGTTGCTGGCAGCGGGCAGCGCGGAGGAGGCAGCTTCCCATTAGGGGAGCATTGGGTCTTACGGGAGAGATTAAATCTCTGCACCGAGACGCGCGAAAGAGATGAGTCAGCAGCTGGCTGCGGGCGGGCTCTGCCATCAGCATTTGGCACCGCAGCGGCATCGCAGCACCTCTCCCTCCCGCAGCCGCACGCTGCCGGGCCCAGCCCCGACCCGGTGCCACGCTCACAGCCCCGCCGTGCCAGGCAGCCCTGCCCCGCACAGCCCCTGCCCGCGGCGGGCAGCAGCACGGTGCTGAGCAGCTCTGCCCGCAGCGCGAGGGCTGCGTGGTGCAGCACCGCCCAGCACTGCCCAGCACCGCCCAGCACCGCCCAGCACCGCGCGGCCCCGGGGCACAGCACGGCCCCCACCCACCCCTCCTGGCCCATCCCGGTGCCCCCCAGAGCCGTGCCCGTGCTGGGATCCCCAGCTCTGCCCTGGGGGCTGCAGGAGCACCCGGGGCACGCACCGAGCGGGGATGGCACCGTGCCGCTCGCTAAAAGCATGAGTGTCACTAAATCAATAATTCATTTACTTTAATGAGATAAGTACTTTGAAAACTAATTGCAAACCTGCTCCATTTACTCCAGCCCGCTACAGCCCTCCATATAAATGGTAGAAGCGGCGCGGGAGGAAGGGGAAAGGCTTCGGCGGAGGATGGTGCCATCTGCCCCTTCTAAGGAAGGGGAACGTCGGACACAGGCGGCGGCACCAACCCGAGCTGGGAGCGGCTCCCCCCGGGCTGTGATCACCGGGTACGATTAGCAGAGCTGATGGGCAGAGACAGAAACCACGTTTGGAGCGGTGACCGCCCAGGGCACCCAGAGCTGTGTCCCCCCACGGGGACCGAGCTGCTCGGCTGCCAGGGACGTGCCAGCCCCGGGCCGGGCACCACTCAGGTGCGGGACAGCGCGGGGGGCTCAGCAGAGCGGGCCCCGCTGGGCTCCATGTGCTGCAGGAGGCACCGGGGAGCTCTGCATGCTCCCTGCAATGGTTCAGGGCCTAATGCAAACCCAGCGCCGTGCTGCTGGCACAGCGTCCTGCTCACAGCCAGCAGCCGCACGCCCCTCCTGCCCCAGCCCTCCCAGCCCGGCCCCACGGCGGGGCAGGGGCAGGGGCACTGCCCGGCCATGGCCACGTTCCTGGAAGGAGCCCACGGCTCCCAGCAGCGGGGCTGCCGCGCTCCCCAACGGCGCTGGGAGCAGCAGCTCGACGCCAAGAGCTCTGTCACTGCTTGCTGGAGCAAATGGCAGGTCATAAAAAGGAACCGTGACAGAAGAGAAAATGTTCCAGAGTCCACAAGGACCCGTCCAGGGTAAATCCATCTGCTCAGCAATTTAGCTAGAAAATCCTTTCCAATCAGCCATGCCACGGGGCCCTCACCCCACGCTCCCCGCCCCCGCAGCTGCAGGCAGCGCACGTGGGGGTCACCCCCTCCCCNCCACCTCCACTCCTCCTGTCTCACAGAAAATCAATGGCGAGCATCTCAATTAATCACGCCGGGGGCAAATTGATTAGGAGCCCAAATAAGGTCAACATGGCTGTCTGCTTACAGGGCAGGACCCTTTAATCATCATTTCACCTGGGACGGGCTGTGGAACTCGCAATCACACCTGCTTTGGGGCACGGAGGGATTTTTCCCTTATCTCCCCCAGCTGCTGGGCAGGCAGAGCAGCAGCCACGGCCGTGCAGGGAGGGGAGCTCCAGGCAGCAGCGAGCAGCCCGCACACAGCTGAGGCCCCAGCACCAGCCCCAGCCCAGCTGTCTGCTTTGATTCAGGGGAAGACAAAAGCCATTAAGCACCGCTGTGCTGGGTGCAGTGCATTCCCTCCTGACCCCAGAAGCAACAGCTTATGCTCGAGATTTGATTAGCCCTGTCATTACCTTAGATTGCATACCTGAAAATATTGTTAGCGGTCGCAGCAGGGCTGAACCTTTGCAGAACTGCAGCCCCAGGTCCCGTCCCAGGCACCCTCGGCAGCTGCAGATCCCACGGGTGCTGCTCGGCCCCTGCAGGGCTGTGCTGCTGCAAACCCCACCGCCCCACCCCCCCGAGCAGCCACACAGGGGCTGGGGGCTCTGCAGCCCGGGTCTGTGCTCCCCACGGGGATGTCCCCTCGCTGGGTGCTCGGTGCCCGGGGCTGGGGGTGCCCCATGGGTCCCGTGCAGAGGGAGCGCCTGGAGCGGGAGGGAGGGGGGGGGCAACCTGCAATGCTGTGCTCCCAGCCACAGCCACCGCCTCCCGTTCCTGTGCCCGCTTTGGGAGCTCGCAGCCCCCCCGCAGCTGGAGGAGCTGGGGGGGTCCCGGGGGAACGCAGCCCCCAGCACTCAGCTCGCTGCGGGCTGACAGCACAGAGAGCGTCGCCAATGGACTTCGAACTGCAGCGAAACCGATGCGGGGGGGCCCTGTGCTCAGCTGGGACCGCTCGCAGCACCCCTGTCCCTGCCTGACCCCCGGCAGCTGCGCAGTGCCAGGGGGCTGTGCCTCTGGGGGGCTGCAGGCAGCTCCCAGCCACCCCGGGACCCCCAGGCAGCGCCTGGATCCAGACAGCAGCATCCAGGAGCTGTGAGCTGGGGCTGCTCCATGCCTCGTGTCCTGGCTGTGCGGTCAGCAGCACCTCCAGGACCCCCGGGCTGGCACGGCCCCACCTGGGCACTGCACGGCCCCACCTGGGCACTGGGCACCGCAGCTGCCCTGGCACACACTGCTCCCTCCTGGTGTAAATACAGATAGAAATATTATAATTTGGTTTAATATTTAATATAGTCAGGTTAAATAAGCATTCCCAGACCCATAAATAATCATTAACGGAGGGTTCTAATTGTGCTGTTGGGATCCTGCTTCATGACTTATTTAGAGGGCAGACGCTGCTCCCATCCTCCCTCCAACACCGCGCATTCACCTAAGGCAATCCCTCCTCACTGCACCCCAACGGGACACGGCACCGGGACAGGGGACGGCACGGGGACAGGGGATGGCACAGGGCGGGGGGCACGGGGCTGTGTGCCATGGCTGCGGGTGCCTGGTGGTGGCCTTGGGGACACTCGGGTGCAGGCAGGAGATGGAGGGCACGGCCGAGTGGCGGTGGCACAGAGCACAGCTGGGTGAGCAGGGGAGGGCTGCTACCGTCCCCACACAGCCACAGTAACACTGACTGGGAATACAGCAAAAATGAAGGACTTTCTTGTAAAGAGCCAAGGCTGCACAGCCAGGGAACGGCCAGGGGCAGCGTCCCCAGAGCGCAGGAGAACCCAGGACAGCTAAGTGCAGGGGAAGCTCCGTGGGAGAGTGGTTTGCCCTGAAGGGATGCGCTGATGCACGGCTTTAAAAAAAGGTTCGGGTTCTATCTGATGCTCCCTGTAGCTTAACTTCATCTCGAAATGAAGAACTACAAAAGAAAATTGAAACAGGGTTCTCTGCTGCTCCGTGCAGCCCTGGGGGACGTGGAGTCTGTGCTGTGTGCTGGAGCAACCCCCCCCCACCCGCTGTGCCGGGGCTGCCGTGTGTGCCATGCCCCGGACAGACACAGGGACACGGTGCTGCCCCCCCCGTGCCACCTCACGGCGTGTGGGCAGGGCTGGGGCAGACCCCCTGACCGGGGCTGAGCGGGTCAGCATCGCTAACGGAGCCCCACAGCCCGTGGGGACGCACAGCACGGGTCGGGCCCCCGGGGCAGCGCTCCCTGCTCCACCCCCAGCAGCGCTGGGGACCCCTCCCCACCCCATACACGTGGGGCTGCCCCAACCCAGCCCCGGCTCTGGGCTGCAGGGAGCAGCGCGTGTGAGGTGTGTGTGTCAGGGCGCAGGGGGCACAGCCCAGCTCCGCGCGGGGTCAGCGGGAAGAGCAGCCCCCAGCGGCTGCAGCGAGCGCAGCGCCAGCAGCACCGGCTGCGAGCAGGACGGGGAGCCGCGGGCAGGAGAGCTCGGCGCGGGGGCACGGCCCTGCCTGTGCCCCCCACAGACCAGGGGGACCCCGTGCCCGGGTGCCCGCAGCACCCACAGCAGCCAGAGCCGTGCAGCACGAGCACGGAGGTGGAGATGGAGATGATGGAGATGGAGATGATGGAGGTGGAGATGGTGGAGGTGGAGGTGCAGGTGCTGCTGCTCAGAGGGGCGCGGTGCGAGGGACCGACCCCTGTGTGTCCCGCAGTGCCCAGCACAGAGCCAGCCCCTGCCTTCGGGGCTCCCAGATCCCGGGGCTGTGACCCCTCCAGGCTCCAGGATCAGATGGGGAGGGACGGGTACAGCTCCCATTCCCCATTTCTCCGATCCCTGCCCTCCCTAACACTGCACTTTTCCACAGAAGCACACGGATGCCCCTCTGCTCCCTCCAGCAGAGATGAACCCGGGGCTGCACTGAGGCTGAGGGGTGCGGGGATCCCCCCCAGCAGCGCCCACCGCATGCCCCACACCGACAGCCTCAGCCCCCCCGCGCCGTGCTCCCACCTCCTCGCACCCTCCCGAGCTTCTCAGAAAGGGGACACGAGCCGAGGAGGGAAGGAGATGGTGAGGAGAGAGCTATTCAGTCTGTTGGAAATGAGTGGAACTTAGCAGAGAAGAAATAAAGTGCTTTAAAATTAACGACGGAAATGGCAGCCCTGATCGCAGGGATATTAAACTCCACAGTTATTTGATGCTCTCTGCACAGTTCCTCTCCTGCACGCAGCCAGAGCTGGGGAATGGGCACAGTGCTGGGCATCGGCACTGCACCAACCCCCGCCGTCCCCCCCAAAGCACAGCACAGCACTTCCCTGCAGCGCCGCAAACACCGCACAGAGACCCCAACAGAGAACCACGCATTGCTGCTGCTGTGCAAGTGGCTGTGGAGCCCCAAAGGCTCTGCCAGGAGAGCCTGGCGCAGCCATCCCATGGAGCACAGCATCCCATGGAGCACAGCATCCCACGGAGCACAGCATCCCACGGAGCACAGCATCCCATGGGTGGGGACCCTGCGGCCCTGGGGCTGTGCTGCTGCTGCGTGGACAGGAGCACGAGGGGCACAGCAAAGCGCCGTTATCAGTAACTCCTAATTAGCAGCATCCCAGGGACGGGCGCTCGGGGTCGCCGCAGGCAGGGCGATGGCAGCCTGCACCCTTCCACTCCTCAGTGACGTCTCTGGGGAGGGAGGCACAGAGCGGCCGGGTGGGCAGGGGGCCCTGTGCCGCCGGTACCATCAATCCCGCACGGTGCTGGCACAGCAGGACTGCACGGCGTGGGATTTACGGCCCCTCGGAGGGACACGGGCAGCACGGGGCAAGGAGCCCTCCGGCAGCACAAAGACCCAAACTCTGCTGGGAAGGAGCAGGGTCCCAGGAGCCCCTGGGGATGTGCTGGGAGCAGAGCTCAGCACAGGGCGGTGCTGGGAGCCATGGGAGCAACGGGAGCAACGGGAGCATGGGGCTGGGAGCAGGCGGCAGCGAGGGGCTGTGCAATGCCGTGATGCCCCCAAGCCCCACAGCCACAGCCCTGGGCCCTGCCTGCATCGCCCCACACCTGGGGGGTGCTCCCACCCCACAGCCCAGCCCCAGCCCCACGGCCCTGCCGCTGCCCCGGGCACGGGCAGCCCCACGCTGGCAGCTCCCGGGCAGAGGCCCTGGTAATGAAGCAGCCGTTATTACACAGCGTTATTCGGCCCCGAGGGGGTTTTATGCAAAATGACACACAGTATAAATGACTGTTGTAAACAGAGAGTTTAATAAAGGGCTGTGTGTGAATTTACAGCCTCCCCAAGGATAATTAAAATTATTTATCTACTTACCTAGCTAGCCGCTGGAGCAGTCTATTAATTATTATCTATTACACCCGGGCTGCTTTGCATGCTGCCGGCCCCGGGGCCGCGCTGCAGAGGGGACAGCACAGGCAGTGCCAGGGGCCCGGGCCATGCAGCTGCAGGCACAGGGACGGGGGCTCCACCGCCAGCACCGAGCTGCAGCACCCGGGGCCGTGCCACCCCCACGCAGCTCTGAGCAGGGGCTCTGTGGGTGCCCGGGCCCTGCACGGGGAGCTGGCTGGGTGCAGCCATGGGTACGGCCCCGTGGGGCTGGGGGCAGCGGCTGCCGCAGCGCTGCCTGCTCCGCTGTTCATTAGCGTGACAGAGCAATCATCCGTTCCGAGGCACTGGGATCCCCCGGGTCCTCTCTGCACATAAAGAGACCTCAGGGGGCCCCAGTGTGCGGGTACTTAACATTGTTTTATCGGCTTAATAAACCCAGCTGATGCTGCCTGAATCCCCGAGGCAGCCTCGGCCGCTCCTCGCTGCAGGGACGGCTCCGTGTGCTCGCGGCCGGGGGCTGCTGGGGGCTGCCGGGCACGGAGAGCTGCTGTGGGGCACGTGCTCAGCCGGAGCCCAGAGCAGCTGTCGGCAGCGGGGCAGCCAGCTGCTCACTGCTGCCACGGGCACTGCCAGCTGCCAGCTCCCGGCCGTGTGCCCGTTCATCACCGCTGCGATTGCTCTCCTGCCCCGTGCTGCCCTCGGCAGCCCCAGCGCGGGGGTGGGCACGGGGCTGCGGGGCCCCCGGAGCTGCTGCAGCACTGGGGAGCGGCACCGCTGGCAGCGGGGAGCCCCAGGCACCCAGCCCCGCAGCCCCGCGCTCACCCTGCAGCCACACAGCCGCGGGTGCCCCGGCTCCATCGTCAGGAGCACGAACCCGACCCCAGGTTGTGGGGCTGTTTGGGCACCAGGGAGGGGCTCCTCTCCCCCTGCCCCGCAGAGCTCAGCGCACTGCTCCGCTCCCACACAGCCCAGCAGACACCGCGTGCTCCCGCTGCAGGACACCGCTCCCGCCAGCACCGCAGCTCCCAGCCACCTGCAGCGCGGGGCCACGCAGCTCCCTGCAGCCCGGGCACGGCGAGGGAGATGCACAGACAGCAGCGGCAGGCCCAGACACACCCCTTCCAGGTGTTCGGTACCACAGAAAATCACAGCAACCGCGGCAGCATCGACTCCAGGGGGCCGAGCTGCAGCACCACGGCCGGGCATCCCCACCGCCCCCCGAGCATCCCCGCCAGCACCGCCCCACGGCTCCGTGGGGAGGGCACCCCTGGGTGGTGCGGGGGACAGGGCCAGGCACCACCATCACAAGGAGCACGGGGAACAGGACGGCCCAGAGCCACCCAGGGAGCAGTACAGCCCCGGGGACATTTACTGCCTGTCCCCTCCTCAATCAGCGCTGGCGGCAGAGCTGCGCGCTCCATTCTGGGGAGCTCGCCCCGAGCTTGCAGAAAAACCATCCTCAGAGGAGAGCCCACCCCACCGCCCTGCACGGTGACGGATGGCTCTGGACCATCTGCACTCTGGGGAGGGGACGGATTTATGGGCGGCGCAGACAGCCGGGAGAGCGCCCATCACCATCCCTCAGTGCCCTCTTCANGCGAGGGAGATGCACAGACAGCAGCGGCAGGCCCAGACACACCCCTTCCAGGTGTTCGGTACCACAGAAAATCACAGCAACCGCGGCAGCATCGACTCCAGGGGGCCGAGCTGCAGCACCACGGCCGGGCATCCCCACCGCCCCCCGAGCATCACCGCCAGCACCGCCCCACGGCTCCGTGGGGAGGGCACCCCTGGGTGGTGCGGGGGACAGGGCCAGGCACCACCATCACAAGGAGCACGGGGAACAGGACGGCCCAGAGCCACCCAGGGAGCAGTACAGCCCCGGGGACATTTACTGCCTGTCCCCTCCTCAATCAGCGCTGGCGGCAGAGCTGCGCGCTCCATTCTGGGGAGCTCGCCCCGAGCTTGCAGAAAAAGCATCCTCAGAGGAGAGCCCACCCCACCGCCCTGCACGGTGACGGATGGCTCTGGACCATCTGCACTCTGGGGAGGGGACGGATTTATGGGCGGCGCAGACAGCCGGGAGAGCGCCCATCACCATCCCTCAGTGCCCTCTTCAGAGACGCTGCCATCGGGGCCCTGCTGCTGGGGGAAGGCCAGGTTCAGCGCTGGCAGGAAGGAAAATCAATTATGTGTTTTTAATACACTGCCAGCAGCGGGCCGGGGGGGCACGGCAGGGCCGGGGGGGTCCCCAAGCCAGGGCAGCACGGGAT
>WBMW01001862.1:112297-123059 GCA_013396635.1 Penelope pileata
CAGCCCTTCCCAGAGCCCTTCTCCTCGCTCCGTGGTGAATTCCCAGAGCTGCCACACGCAGCTTCAAACCGCTCCTTAAATTCTTTATTTTCACAGCTTACGCTAAGGCTAAGTGAATTATATTTATTATTTACCCTGTTTTTTTTTTTTTTTAACTCATTTAATTTAAGCGGGTTCTGAATAGAAATTAGAATTCAATTAAAACGTGGGGGAAAAGTCAGCGTTTGGAAGCAGATTACTGAGCAGAGCTGCACCGACCACGCTGGGAGCAGCAGCCCCCGAGCAGGCTGTGTCTGTGCAGGGCATTGCTTCGGCAGGGGAGCACCACCAGCTTCGGGAACTGAAGAAGTCACCGAGGTCACTGATTTCGAAGCAGATCCCCAGTTCCCCCATCTCCTTCACCCGGAGCTTCATTAAGCGTGCAGCAATCTGGAAAACTCCCTTCCCCTGGCTCCCTGCGTTGGGATTAATTGTTTATCGACCTGCCGGGGGGGATCCTCTCTCTCTCTGTCTCTCTCTGGCTGCAGAGGAGCCGAACCCGGTGGCAGGAGCTGTTTTATCACCTCCATAAATCCCCGCCCTAACGACCTCCCCCGGCTCCACAGCCCCAGGTGCTCTCCCAGCAGCCACACGCAGCTCCCGCCGGGCACCCCTGGGACTCTGCCAGCAGATTGCAGCAGGGTCACCCCACGGCCTCCCCCCCCCGGGGGCTTTGAAGCCCCAAAGGAAACATTTCCGGGGGGGGCGGCACCCCCCCACTGCCCGCACGGGGACAGGGCCTGCTTCTGCCCATGGGAAATGCAGGGTTATGAAAACAGCACCGAGAACGTCAGACCCTGGCCGGGGGCTGAGCACCCGCAGAGGGGCACGGAGGGACGGGGGGGTCGGGGGGAGCCCTGCCAACCCCTCCTGCTGCAGGGCCCGGCATCGCCAAGCCCCGCTCAGCCCACCCGCAGCCCCGGCCCCCGGCAGCCCCCGCCCCCTGTTCCTCGGAGCACATCACCCCGAGCACCGAGCCCCCGGCCTGCTCCCCCCTCACAGTGCCGTGCACTCAAAGGACTCCCATAAATTAAGGAACTTCCCTCGTGCCTCCCGTTATCCCCACAACCTCCAGAGGCCTTTATCCGCCCTCGGTGATCCATCTGAACGATGGTGACCAGGAGCTCGTTTACTAACGCACGCGCTTCAGAACCCGGCCCGATGGGCTGCACGAGCAAGCAGGAGCCAGGCCGGGGGCTGCTGCCACGCACATCGCTCCACGGGGCCACCCCCGCGCCCAGGGCACCCCCGGGCCCTGCAGCCAAGCAGCCCAAGTGCTGCAAGAAGAAGCTGCAGCCAGGACGGGCGAGCAGCAGCGGCTCTGCAGGGGGAGGTGGGGAAGCACGAGCCATCGGCAGCGGCACGGAGCAGCCCCGGCAGCAGCGCGCAGGCTGCCCAGCACCCGGGGTGTGCACGCAGTAATTAAGGACAACGTGTTCCCACGGTGGGAGATGGGGAAACGAGCACAACTGGGAGAGAAGGCCCTCGTTTGGGAACAGAAAGGGATAAACTAATCCACACTTTGATAGAAGGTACTGCAGGAACACACTGAGCACACACAGCCAGAGAGCTCTGGGTGAGCAGAGCTGGACGAGCCGGGCTTCCAAAGGAAAAGCAGAGAGGAAGCATCAGGAACGCTGGAAACACCAGCCGAGCCCTCCCAGGCCGCCGGGTCCCTCTCAGCCCTGGGGGCAGGGGGAAGGAAGGGGCGGGCAGGGCCACAGCCCCACAGCAGAGCATGGGGTACCCACACGGGGCTGCCAACCTCGCACCTCCACCCTGTGCCAGCGGGCTCCCGGCTGCCCACGGTGCCTCCTGCAGCTCTGCAGCTCCGCCGAGCCCGGCCCCGTTTGCTCCCTCACCTGCCACGAAGCAGCGAGGGCTGCACCAGGCTGCGGGGTTTGCAGCCCTGCACCGGTGCCCTCAGTGCCCCTCTGGCCCCACTTGCAGCCAGGGCACCCAGCCAGGCAGCAGCCTCACGGGCTGGGCCCCCCCGTCCTCCACGCTCCAGAGCTCCCATTCCAGCTCATCACACGTTTGTGCCCCTCTGAGCCCTGCGAGGAATCCTAAAGCCGTGCCCCGAAAGCGATGGCTGTCACCTGGCAGGAGTTCACCCAGCGCTGCAGCAAAGCATCAGCGTGCCCTCGTGCCGAGGCGTTCCGTGGCACCCAACAATCCCCCGGATCACTTCAAAGAAGGGAAAAAAAATCGGACATGTTTTCTCCGAAAGAACAGGCAGAGCCTCTCGGCAGCTCCCCAGAGCCAAGAACGAGTTCCCAGCGCCCGGCCAGATCCGGGCAGCCCTGCCAGCCCCAACCGCCGCAATCATCCCTCTGCAAAAATTATAAACTCCGAGCACTTGCTCCATCTATTATACAGGAAAAAATAGCCTTCATTTCTTGCTTTGTGAGCCTTTGTGAGGCTTTATCACGCCTCAGCCATTTTAGCCTGAAGCCAGGAAGCTCTTTGGGGAACAAACTGTCTTAATCTGCATTTGCACGGCACCCAGCAGAACAGGGCCCGCAGCCCCACTGCAGCCTTCGGGAACCGCTGGGACACAGCAGCACTGCCAGGAGCCTGCGAGGCAGACACAGCCCCGCAGACACCAGGGGAGCATGGGCACAGCCAGGGGGGGGGCGGCGCGGGGCACCCCCAGCACAGCGGGATGCCCCGACCCCAGGCCGTGCCACGCTCCGTGCCCTGCCACAAGCCCGGGGCAGCTGGCACCACGCGTGGCAGCAGGAACAGCCCTGCCCAGGGCCGGGTTTCCGTGGATGCAGTGAGCAAGCTCCAAACCTTCCCCAGAAATAGCTGCCACTGGTAATGTCACGCTTGCCGGAGTGAGAAGCCGAGAACTCCCCGCGGCCCTGCTCCCCGGCCCTGCTCCCCGGCCCTGCCCCCCGGGCTGTGCTGCTCCGCGCACTGCGGGGACCCGGGCTGTGCCCCAGGGGCTGCCCAGCGCTCCCAGCCCCGCACATCTCATCAGTGGGAACACGCAGAGGGCTGCACAGCAGCACTGCGCAATCACCCACACAACACAAACCCGGAGGGTGACCCCAGAACGGCCGCACTCCCCCTGCTCACAGCCCCAGGCACAGCGCAGTGACATCGCCCTGCGATGCGATTCCTGGGGCCAGGCACCTGCCCAGGGGGAGCCGTGCAGCCCCGGCCATGGGGCTCTGCTCAGCCCCCGGCCCTCCCCCTCCTCCGCCCCAGTAACCCGGGCTCCACCTCATCCGACTTTTTATTACAATTTACCTTCAGCTGAAGGGTGCGATTTTAATTACTGCAATATTCCTGTTAACAACAGTACCTAATTAAGACATCCGTTAAGAACCTATAACGCAAACTTAATGAGAAGTCGTGCCAGAATTCTTTTGCAGGGAAACCAAACGACGCTCCCTTTAACGCACACCGCCGGTAATGGCCGGGTGCAATTCACGGCCACGCGGAGCCGGGGATGCCACACTCCGCAGAGCGCGGCCGCGCCGCATCGCACCGGGGAGAAACTTCGCCTGCGCTGCGCCGGGCGATGCCGCGCTGCCTCCGCGCTCCCTGCGCGCCGCGGCCCCCCCCGAACGGAACCGGGCTGAACCGAGCCGAACCGGCCTGAACCGAGCCGGGCTGAACCGAGCCGCTACCCGCCCCGTGCTGCGCTCCGCCCGCGGTCCCTCGGGGCTCCCCCCAGCCCCCCACTCGCCCCCAGGGTGACCCCGGCGCAGCTCCCCCGCAGCTCCCGACACGGCCCCGGGGCGCGACCGCTGCGCCCCCCGCTCCCGCTCGCCCTCCCCGGTGTCCCTCCCCAGCCCCCCCCGGTGNGCGTCCCCCGCTGCTCCCACCCCAGTTTCCCACCCCAGCAGCACAGCACAGCACAGCCCAGCACAGCCCAGCGCTCTGCTCCCACCGCAGCCGCACGCGGTCCCGGCCCTCGTGCTGCGCTCCCACCTCGGCACTGTGCTCAGCACGAGCTCTGCACGCTCCCACCTCCGGCCTGGCCGAGCAGGCGGCTGTCCCCGGGGTCTGCCCTGCCAACGAACACGTTCCAGCAGTGTCACACCGGGAGCTGCCTCCCGCAGCAAAGCATCACCCGCCCGCAGAGAGCACTGATCGCTGAGCTGTCCCAAGGGGCTTTTCTCTGTGTTACCGCACATTCAGCAGCACAGCCAAGTGCTGACAGCAGCGGGGCGAGGAGCAGCCCCCCTGCAGCCCTGGGACAGGACCTGGGGGCCTGGGCGTACCTGGCAGGGGGGCACCAAGGAGCAGGGGCTCAACAAGGAGCAGGGGCTCAGTTCCTCACTGCAAACAATGGGAGAACAAGGAAGGTCGTGAAGCCCCCAGGACGTGGGTTTGCAGCACAGCTGGGGGGGGGGAAGGTACATGCAGCTGAAGCCATCAACTTCTCTGGCCCCAGCGCAGGGCCCCCCATGAGGTGCTGCTGGCATCTGGCAGAGCCCACGCGTGGCACCAGGACAGCAGCACCGCTCCCTCCTTCCCCTCCTGACACAATTCCTCCTTCCTCCGAAGGGTCTGAGGAACACTTGAGAATATCACCAGGGTTATGCAGAGCAGTAACGTGCTATGAAACGCACCCAACGCACCCCTCCATCCACCCACCCACGGCGGGGTTTGGCCGCCTGCCTGCAGCACCAGCCCCCAGCCGAGCCCTGCAGCCCCGCTGGGGGAGCAGCTCCTCGCCGTGCCCCGCTGTGCTGTTTCCTCACGGTTCATTGAGGCCCAAGGTGCTTTAGGCAGCAGATTTGGAGAACATGGCACTGCAAAAGCAGGAGGGAGACGCTCTACAAAGCCTCACTGCATGCCAAAAGCCCCAGAGAGGCAGGGCGGAGGGGCACGGCAGGCAGCGGTGCTGGGGGTGCTGAGCGCCCGGTGCTGGGAGCCCCACACTGCGTGCACCGGCCCCGGGCAGGAGGAGGAGGAGGAGGAGGAGGAGGAGGGATCCCTGCACAGCAGCGGCTGAGGTGAGAGGAGCAGTTTGGAAAACACCAGCCAACAAAGCCCTGCCTTTTGGCGAGGTTGTTATGTGAACCAGAAGGAACAAGCATTAATCTGGAAAAAATATTTGTTTTTCTTAGCTGATTTCACAGCCTATTTGCCATTTAGAGCCTCCGTTTGGAGGAGGCACAGTTGCTAAATGACTGTTGCTTTTTTACCCGTAATGATGAGGATGTTTTCCTTTCCATAGTTGTGGCTGGAGAAGGACCTGTTGCGGCTCTGCCGTGGGTTTACAGCGTCTTGGACGCAGACGCTGTAAATGAGAGCCACAGCACAACCACGGCACGCGGGGATCCTCCTCATCCCCGGGACCGAGTGCCCCATCCCTGCTGTTCCCCTGCAGTGCCCAGCAGCCAGCTCCGGAGATGCAGGACGCGCTGCTGAGATGCAGCAGATGGTGCTTGGGGGGAGGGGGGCAGGAGGGGGTACAGCCCCGGGTCACCCACAGTGGCTCAACCTCTCAGGGAGCCTCAGCTCCCAGGTGCCCGACAGGGCTCACCCCTCCCTAGGGCTCTGCTCCCTGACTCTGGTCACCCCCACTGGCACCCGCACGGGTGCTGCTGGGCACCTGCTGGGCCCTGGGGTAACGCAGCCCCACCTGCACCGGGGCACGGCCAGGCTCTGCTGGAAGGCACCGCGCCAGCTGGAGCTGCCCAGCCCGCAGGCAGAACAGCGGGCACCGCACGGCCCTGCGGGGGGGGACACGTGGTGCGGCCCAGGCCCGGGTCTGGCAGCTGTCAGAAGCCCTGACCCAAAACACCCGAAGCAGAACGCGTAATACCCGAACAGAAAGTGAATGCTCAGGGACGAGCTCAGCCTGCAGAGCACTCCCCAGCACCGGGAGATGAGCAGAGTGCCATGCTGATGTGCTCTGAAATAATGCTTTTTCAGAAAACAATTCATGGTAGATTTCATAGCTAAGTTATGCAATATAATGAGCAAATCTAAAATGTAATTGTCGCTGCACATTAACGGCAAAATCCTGAACCTCTATTACGCTAACAAAGTTATTAAATCAGTGAGCGTTGCATTGCATCAGTCAATTACTAAAGCAATGCTAAGATCACTCCAACAATCCGAGCTCCATTACAGGGGGCAAGGAGGGAGAGCACGCAGCCAGAGCTGCCCACAGCACAACGTGTTTTAAAACATCACGGGTACGTGCCTGGGCCACGCAGTGCTGCGCCCGCGGGACGTTCTGCAGCCGCTGCCCTCCCCCAGGGACTCCACGGCTGCCTGGGGCCCGCGGAGCAGCACAGCTCACAGCTGAGCCTTCCCCAAAGCCAGGTAACGGGCTCTGCAGCACTGACATCGCCCGCTGCCAGAAAACGCTGTGCAAAACCAAAAGCCTCAAAAAACGCCTCATACAAAGCAGGGGACACAGCCGAGCATCTGCTGGAGTTGCTCCGATGCCCGGCTCCAGCCCTGCTGCTCCCCGAGGGGCGTGGGGTCTGCCAGGAGCCTGCAGGTCCCCCACCCCCAGGCAGCCCCAGATCTGAGCTCATCCCTGGCTCCGGGGCAGGCAGGCCCCCGCCGGGCCACACGTGCTGGCTGCTCTGCCAGCAGGATGGAGGCACGGCTCCGCCCCGCCTGGCACCGAGGCCCCTCCTCACCCGCTCCGTCCTTATGGGATCATCACTCAGAACAACCCGGCCCTGAGGTGAACCTGGGGAGGCATCCACACAAACGTCTTAAAGCAAAGCGTGCCTCACACCTCGGTGGAGTGATTTGACACAGCACTAATTATGCAAATTAATCATCGGTAAATCAGGTACGTGTGTATTTATTTACTTTGAGTTTTGCGCAGCAAGCAGGCAGGAGTGTTGTGAGACAAAAGCTGCTCCATTTACCCCACTAAGAAATGTTTGGTAACATCATGCACGATCCAACCTCCTCGCGTTCTTTGTCAGATTAAATTCCGAATTGATTTGCCCTGCCCGTGGCTCCCGAGGTGTCACGGCAGGTCAGGGGCCGTGCCAGGGGCACACCGACAGCCCTCCAACAGCCTCTGCCATCGGGAAGGGATGTTCTTCCCCTCTTCGCTCTGAGGCTCTAAAAGTTGAAGAACAAATCCACAGACAAAGAGACCACCAGGACCAAAAGCAGCAGGACGTGCTGCTGGGACTCACGTGGCTGCCGTTGCTCCCACCTCGGGATGTGCCCTGGGGCGGGCACAGAACAGCGCTGGGTGCGTCACCCAGCGCCGCTGATCTCCTTGGCGTTGCCAAGTGGAGAAGCTGGGGCTCCAGCACAGCTCTGCCCGCACCGCTCACCCTTGGGCACTGAGCTCAGGTGCCCCACGCCCCGGGCAGGAGAGCCCCACGGCTTTTTGGCACCTCAAAGCAATCGCTTCTGCACGTGGCTCACGTGTGTGGCAGGGACACCAGCCCTGCCCAGAAGGGCTGGAACGAAGCTCCCGTGCTGCGGGTGCAGCTCCCCCCCAGCAGCCGATGGCCGAGGACGGGAGGTGGCGGCGGGGGAGAAACCCAGCGGCAGCCCCGGGGCCGCCTGCACCCTGCAGGCACGCAGCGATGCAGGATGGGCAGAGATCCCCTCCCTTCCAAACACAGCGCTCCAGGAGCACAGAGACAACTCTATCGGGGGAACAAGAGCTAATTAAATTTACTGGGATCGTTGAAGAGGAAATTATTTGATATTCTGCATGGGATTTAATATCTGAAGGCACAAACGGTCGCGTTCCATTGCTGATGGGCTCCTTCCCAACGCCGAGTTCATGCCATGGGTCGGGGGCAGCCGGGGAGCGCAGCGGTGCTGCCCTGGCTCTGCATCCCGGGTTGGGGCAGCACCCGGCACAGTGCACGCGGTGCTGTGCGGGATGCAGCCCCTGGGCAGGATGCAGCCCCTGGGCAGGACTCAGGGCTGCTGCCTGGCAGGGGAGCACCCACCCACCAGGGGCTGGCAGCACTGACCTGCAACGCAGCCAGCCAGCCCTGCTCTAACAGCCAAAACGTGGTGGCAGCTCAACCCCTTCGCTTTGCTGCTCAGCCCAAACTGCAGCCGGGGCAGGCGCAGCCAGTGCTGGGAGCAGAAGGACTCGGCACCCCCTCACCCCGGCTGGGCAGCTCTGCGCGGCTGCCCCCCGCAGCAGGATCCCTGGCTCAGCCCCGGGCACTCCATGCCTGCAGCTCCTCCTGGCTGCTGGCAGCACCCCCACCCCGAGCACCCCGGCACCACGCATGTGCTGTGCAGCACCGGGACACGCTGCAGGCAGGGCAGGAGCCAGCGCTGTCCCTGCGCGGCGGTACCTGGGGACACTGCGAGCTCCCTGCTGCAGCCGCACCGCTGGCAGCTGCTCGTCTGGAGCCGTTTTGTTCTCCTCACTGCACCCCGGCTCCTCCTAAATGGCCAAATTTAATGATTTTTAGAAGCAAAATGTCAGCCTCCACTCGCTGCTGGTAGGAAAGAACGCAGCGACCGCTCCCTGAAGGCAGCGCCGTCCCCACGCTCCTGCCCTGCTGCCCCTGCCCCTCCGCTCACACAAGTGTTAGCGATCACGAGCAGCAATCACTGCTTCTGTATTTATGTCACCAATACCTTCAGCTAATTCCTGAACCTGCCAGCATGGAAGCACTAATACCTCTGCAAAAGACAAAGCAATTATTTCTAAACATAGCTCCCTTTCCTTGCATCGTCACCATCCAAATCACTAACGCCCTGCTCTGTTGACAGCATCTTTCTCTAACTAGCAGAGGAAAAATAAAGTTTGGTTTTTGTGGGGGGTTTTTTCCCAAAAAAAACATACCCAGAGGCAACAAGCAAGCAAACCACCGCAGCACCCTCTCCTTCCTGCAGCACCCACAGAACGAGCCGCGAGCCCCAGCCCCAGCACCCAGCGGGCCGGGAGCAGCGGGTGTCACGCAGGGACCGTCCCCAGCTCTGCTCAGCGGTGACAAAGCAGAGCTGCAGCGTGGGCTGCTGGGGCCAAGGAGCTGCCCCTGCCAAGGGCCGCAGCTCTGCAATGCCTCCAACCAGAGCGCTCCGGAACACCCTCGGTGCGAAGGAGACCCAGCGGGGATCGGGGACCCTGCGAGAGGTGCCCGCTGCCACCAGGACGGGCCAGCACCTGGTGGCGACAGCACACCTGGGTGACCCCCACAGCCACCACGGGCACAACACTGAGCGGCTCTTTGCAAGAGGTTACACAGAAAACCTCCAGGCTCTTAATGAAGGCGCAGAACGAAGCCTCCATCTCTGGAGACAGACCCTCAGCTTCAGCGGGGTTTGAGGGCAGGGTCCAAGGCTGAGCAGGGGGATGAAGGACGGCAGCGGCAGGGCTGCACGGTGCTGGGAGCTCCCCCCAGCTCCCAAAGCCTGGGCACAGCCGATGGCACCGGGACCTGGCTCGGCTGCCTTGCCTCCCAGCAGCCCCACCTGCAACACAGGAAAACATCGGGGCCACCCCAAGCCAGCCCTGCTCCAGCCCCCCCCCAGGCACCGAGCAGACCCCAGGCAACGTCCACGGGGCACTGCCAGCGGGGTCGGCCGTGCTCCTGGGAAGCAGCAGCACAGCAGCAGCCGCAGGGATGGGGAACGGCCCCGAGCTGAGCGTGGGGAGAGGGCCCTGACCTGCAGCTGGGGGGGGCACGATCTTATAGACTGCCCCTAAAACGTTTTCATAACATTTCATACTCAACCTACACTGGCACCTCCGGTAATTAACAGCTATGTTTTAATTAAACATTGATTAACTACTAATTAGTCTAATGATTAGTCACCTGAAGGAGACAAAGCAAAATACTGGATCTGCCAAGACTGGAGAGGGAGAAGGCGAATGATGAAAGATGAGAGGCGACTTCAATTCTTCCCTGCTTCCCTCCGGGCCAAATGTTTTCTCTTATTCTGCTCCTTTACAAATGATGCCTTCGAAGTGAATTTTTCCAATTGTGGCAACTCTGATAAAGTCTCCAGTGAGTGATGCAGAGAAGACTGATTTTTTTTTGCATTTTCCATCAGATTTCAGCTTGTTAATGCAGCTAAAGAGCCCTTCCCTACTAGCAGTGGGATCAGTCTCTGTCACCACGACACAGCGCACTGGGGGATTTCTGCGCCCTTCCTCCTGCAGTGCCCCAGTGAGAGCATCGCTGAGCACGGGGGCACCGGGCCCCCCCCCGTGGGTGAGGTGGGACACAGCGGGGAGCCCACAGCTAGCAGAGGGGTGCAGGAGGCCATGGGCCCCGCTGAGCTGCAGCTCCATGCCGGCTCTGTGCTGTGCACCCCTGCAGCTCCCCGGCCCCACGAAGGCACCGGGGCGGTGCTGTTCCAGCAGCATTTATTAATTTGCCAGTCCCTTTTTGAGATGATGCTATTTACCCCCATTACTCATGCCCTGGAAAAATCACTTCTGGCTGAGGGCTGCGGACGTGCTCGCAGCAGAGCGCGGCCGCACCAGGCGCAGCATGGGACACACAGTCAGCAGCACAGGTACGGCCCGAGCCCCCCCCGCAGGCAGCGATGCCGCACTCAGCCCCAGCAGGCGGACCCAGGAGCCCTGCCAGCACCCCCAGCACCCCGCAGGCACTGTGGGATGCACAGCGGGGGGATGCAAAGGGTTAAACCCTGCCTGCATGCGCTCGCAGAGCTGCAGGTGGATCGATCGCCTCACACATCTCATCAGAGCAGAACGGCACGGATCGATGGGGCGAGGGCAGCGGGAGAGGCGGTGCAGCGGGTACCACCCTCCTCCTCCTCCTCC
>WBMW01001862.1:132428-147230 GCA_013396635.1 Penelope pileata
CAGCAGAGCAGGGCAGGACTGCCCCAGATGGTGGGTTGGTAATGCCCTTCTGCTGCAGAAAAGTTAGAGCTGACCTTACAGAGGAATGCTTTTGCCCCAAGGGGATGGCACCTGCTGGCACCTTTACCCTTCTCCTCCCGTGTTTGGTGCCAGACTGCGGGGTGGGAGGGTGTTCCACAAGCAAAGCAGAAAAATTGCTTCAGACAGATTTTTAGCAATCCCAGGCAAAGTATCCGAGGGTTTTACAATAAGCATAAAGAGAAATTTCACAGAAGTTCTGACGCACACAACTGATGATCAGCAATCCCCCACCAAGATGACGTCCCTCCAAAGAGCAGCTGGTCTCAGAGAGCAGCGCTCCTCCCCGGCTGGCCCTTAAGAGAGCCCAGGGCCCCCCCCACCCTGGGTCCGCCCCCTCCAGTCAGGCGGGGAGCACAGGTGCAAACAATCTGCCGTGCTGCCCAGGCAGCCACAGCCCTTACTCCAGGTGCTCAATCACAGATTCAGGCCATGACCTGGCACTTCCCCTATAGACAGTGAGAAAAAAAAAATCTGCATCCCACTGACCAAGGCTGCAGCAAGCAGGAGCCCTCCTGGCTCTCAGGAGGCTGCTGTGGAGGTGGTAAGATCCTAACAAGAGCCGCATCCCTGATGGGCAAGATGCCCCAGGCAGGCACGGCAGCCCTGCAGGGCTGGAGGAGCCCACAGGAAGCAGCAGGCAGGAAGCCACATCCAAGTCAGAAAGGAGCTTAGCGTGAGGCCTCTGCAGGTGCCCAGCGCGCTCGGAGCTGCACAGGGCCAGGACAGGCAGTGGGGCAGGGGGACACACAGACCTCTGAGAAGGGCATAGGAGCAGGGGCAAGGACTGGAACACAAGCAGATGGCCCAGGAGGAAAAGGAAGATGGGAAAAACAAAGCAAAGCCAACGAGGCAGGGGGAGACGGCAGGTGAGGCAGCCAAGGGGAGGAAAGCAGGGCTGGCACAGGATGCTGCTCTGACCAGAGGAATGCTCAGGCTGAAGCTCTGGGTGAGCATCTGGCATGAGGTAAGCACAGAAAGGAGTAAAATACCATTAAGCATAATAAGAAATGTACTTAATCAATGAGCTCTGCAGCTGAGGATCAATGGGAGGCAGACACAGCCATTAGCTAAGAAAGCTGAGAAAGAGCCCCAGGCTCTGATGGAGCGGTCGATACCGGGTTTAACTGAGCAGCAGAGAAAGGGTCCCACGCAGAGAGCAGGGCCGGGCTGCAGCCAGGAGATGGGGCCGGCCCTGCCCCGCTCCTCAGGGCTCAGACCCCCAGCTGAAAGAGCCCAGGCCTTGCCGAGAAGCCCACCCACCCGCGCTGCCTGGCTGACAAGGGGCAGCTGCACAGGTGTCCTCGCTGCTCTGGCCCCTTCCCCTCCCCTCACTCTGAGCACTGTGCAGCATCACCCCCCTGAAGGCCACCACATGCAAGAGGTGCAAAGTAGACAGAAGTCAGCCACGCACGGTTTCACATCAGACCCGAGAGCAAAGAGCTCCTGCAGAGTCGGGGCTTGCCCAGCCCCAGCCCGGGACACAGCAGCCCCACTGCCCCCTGCACCCCGCTCTGCTTGGAGCCCGCCTGGGGGGTGCCAGCGCTCAGCTGAGATGCAGTGCAGGGGCTTCCTCTGGAGGAAGGCTTAATTCTCACCCCCTGAGCAAATTCAGAGCCAAGGAAGCCAACAGCCCCATGGGCAGCAGCCCCAGCCCCACAGGCAGCACTGCTGCAGGCTGCCTGGCACCGAGACCCCCCCTGCTCCTGCCCCCGACTGCCTGCACCGTCCGGACCTCAGCGCTGACCTCCGCTCCTCCAGCTCTGCGCTCCCTTCACACATCCTTCAGGGCTGCCTCCTGCAATCCTGACCCATTGCTCTGCTTCTCACTGTGCTGAAACCCAGTGGCCAGAGCCTGACCTGAGCCAAGCGAGCAGAGCGATGCAGCACTGATCTGCGCGCCGCTGAGCCTCCAGGGACGAGACACATCTCCAGCAGTGCCTCAAGAGCATCAGAGCCTGGGGTTGTGCTAAAGGCAGAGCTTCTGTGCATGCATGTGAAGAGAAGGAGACAAGTGGCTGTCCCCGGGGGCTGCTCCCAGGGGTGGGCTGCTCTCTCCCCCTGGGGCTGGAATGATTGCCCTGGTCCCAGGGGCTGCTCCCGGCCCCTGCCACAGCCGTGCTCCATCGCTGCCCATCACTCAGCACTGCTCTGCGCACTGTGCGAGGCACATCCCCGTTATCAGCCCCTGTCCAGCAGCAGCTCCTGCAGCCGTGCCCGTGCCCCGCTGCCCGGCTCCGAAGTGGCAGCAGCGGATGGGGCTGCTCCGTGCAGGGGCTGTGGGGTGAGGCTGCCTTGGGCACCGCTCCGTGCTGGGAGCAGAGCTCCAGCTGCATGGCACCAACCAAGGGTGCAGCCGCAGAGAGGGAGCCAGAACAGCATCCCTGCTGCAGGCACAACGCTGCCCTGCAGCTGAAGCCAGGCCCTGGGCAGCCTCCTGCTGCACTGACCTGGAGGAGGAACAGTTTGAGGGATTCCACCTCTCAGACCGTGGATGTCATCACACCCTCAGCCTGTCAAGCCCGAGGGGCACTGCAGAGCACAGCTCCCATGCCTGCTCCTGCTGCCCCCGGAGCTCCCTGGGTGCTGCTGCAGGCACAGAGGAGCAGAGGGATGGGCACCAGCTCCTGCCCCAGTACATCCAGGCCCTCCTGAGCTCCTGCCAGAGGAGGAGCCCCCCCTGCAGCAACCAAAGCTCTCTCCTTTTCCCCTTTTCCAACCTTTATGAGCTGCTTGGCCAGGGCACCTTCCTCCCACCATCTGCCTCAGGGACCTGGCCAAGCCTGGGGCTGCTGCTGGCTTTGGATTACACATAACCCACTGCCACTGCTGCTCTGCTCCTGACCTCCAGGTCATCACCAGCACTTTCTTCCCCTGCACCCCCATTCCTGGCCATGGTAAAAGCAGCTCAAGCACCACAGAGCAGCAGGGAATCTGCCTGGATCACTGTAGGTGTGAGCGCAAAACACGCTCGCTCCTCCTGGGAGCAGCCCCCTCTTCTGTAGCACCTTAATGTGTCTGTTCTGAGTTAATTGGTACAAAAGCGTGGGGAAGGACAGCCTCAGCCTACAGGGCACGAGGAGCAGGGCTGCAGAAGCAAAGCCCCATGCCTGGCAGTGGGTTGTGCAACGCATGGGGGCAGCCCTGGGACCAGGTGTGAGGATGTCCCATGTCCCCTGCACAGGGACTCTGCTCAGAGCTCCTGGGCACCCGCCTGCAGCACTTCCACCATCAGTCATTGGGACTGGCAATCCGCCCCATCCCAGGGCAGATGCTGCTGCACTCTCTTGTGATTGCTCCCACAGCCCCAGCAGCACCAGCAGTGCTACACCCCGTGCCCCACGGCCACCCCCAGAGAGAGCTGGGGTGCTGCTGCTGCAGCCAACGCATCTGCCCTGCACGGGAGATCAGCAGTGTCTCCAGGTAGGGCGGCCAAAGGTAACGTTCTTTATCTGTGCCTCATGCTCCACAGATACTGAATATCAACATGCACCATGTAACGCTCCTATTATTAAGTATTCCTCAGAGATTAGAGCAGTGCTTCCTCCCCAGTACCCTCTTTCCTTCCCAGCAGAGCAGATGAACACGATAGCTTATCAGGACCTTCCCACGCGCCGTCAGTAATGGCAGGGGGACGCACTGACCCACCTCAGAACAGCACGTGGAGCATTTAGGGCTACTCCCGAGCTGGGCAGGCGATAACATCTTTATCATGCGAGCCCTTTAAACCCTCCGCGCCTGGCAGGCCCCTGCATCCCCACGGAGAGGATGGTATCAGGCGCAGGAGACAGGCGGCAGCGCTGATAACAGCGCAGCTCCTCCAGCAACCTGCAGTGCTGGGGCTGCAGCAGCTGCTGGGCCGGGCTCAGACCGGGCTGCACCACAGCCACATCGCAACTGTGGGCAAACGCAGGGCTCTGTGCTGCACCCTGACCTGTGTCACCCATGGGGGTCCCAGCAAGACCTCCCACAATGTCCTCGTGCTGCTGTCCCCTGCCACGCATGGGAAACACAGGCACAGAGGGGACAGGTGATGGGAGACAACGGAGCATCCCAAGGGATCGCCCAGTCGGGAGCACCCAGGGGTGAGTCAGGATGCTCAGGGCTACAAAGGGCCGGGGAGGAAGAGCCACAGGCAGGCACAAGGCTCATCCACCTGCCCTGCCCTTGAAGATGTGCCAAGAGTTGAGCCCAGACAGAGCTGGGGAAGCATCAGAGATCACAGTGCTCAGAGAAGCAGGGGAAGGGCTTGGCAACTGGGAAGCAGGCAGCCAAGGAACAAATCCGCAACCTGAGCAGAGAGGGAGATGAGCAAAGACACAAAGGTTGAGTTCAGGCCCTGGGGACCCGTGTCAACCCATTACATAAGTCTAGAAAAGCCTTAAACTTAAGAAATGAGTTGTCAGCAATGATAAAACCCTGGAGAAGTCATAAAAATTACAGACATTGATAAAACAGGACGTCGCTGCAGCAAAGCTCTGTGGCATGCAGTGGGACGAGGGAGGGCAGGGAGGGGTCCCCCAGGGGTGGGGACACGGGGCTGCCAGCAGCCAACACCCTCCCTCGGGGCTCCCCGTCCTGTTCTAACACAGTCCATCACCTCTTTCTGTTTGTGGCAGAAAACTCACCCACATTTCAGCAGCAGGAAGAACCTTTGCTCACCGTTCTGCTGCCTGGAACCTCCCACCAGCACTCGCCCCAACCACAGAGCACCTGCAGTGCTCCAGGCCACCGAAGCTGGGAGCATGGAAGGGACACGGCATGGGCACAGGGGAGGCAGCACGGGGTGCAGGGCTGCCCGCAGCACAGGGCTGGGGGAGCATCCATGGGGCTGCTCCCCGCAGGAGAGCTCACACCGCCTCTGTGAGCACCCCGGGCCACTGATGGAGGTGGCAGATTTGGTGCCGAGTCAGGAGGAAATTTCAGCTGATCCAGCTAGACAAAACCAAAAGGGGCTCCTTCTGATACGAAGCTCTGGCTGAAGCCCTGCACCCGATCAGCAATTGCATGATTAGATAAGGGCTGAACTTAGTCCCCTCCTGCATATATTAACACGAGCTCTCTGGATGTCTGGGCTACCCCTGCTCAGGGGCAGGATGTTCTGCTCCCTGGTGCTCATGCTGGCTGCCCTCCCGCCAGCAAGCAGCATCCCCGTGCCGCAAGCATCCGGCCGCGACAAGGTCCTCCTGGTGTCCTTCGATGGCTTTCGGTGGGACTACGACCAGGACGTGGACACCCCCCACCTGGACGCGATGGCTGCGCAGGGGGTGAAGGCTCGGTACATGACTCCTGCCTTCATCACCATCACCAGCCCCTGCCACTTCACGCTGCTCACCGGTGAGTGCCCCCCACCCCACACAGAGCTGTGAGCGGGTGCAGCGTGGCTGGGGAAGCAAACAGAGGGGTCAGGGACAGGTGACAGTGGTTAGGGACAGGTGAAGGAACCTGAGCCCAGCAGACAGCCCGAGGACCGCCCTCACGCTGAGCTTTAGCATAGGCGTATTTTGGGAAAAGAGTTGAGACATGGCAATAGCTGCAGAACTGAATCTGCATTCATCAACGATAAATAGCATCAGAGCAACCCGATGGCCTCCTTTGATAAGGCAAATGATTTTTTAGACAAGGGAGATGCAGGAAATCTCATCTTTCTGGACTTCAGCGGTGTATTTGATACAGTGCCACATGGGAAATCATTAGTTAAGATGGAGAAGATGAAGATTAGTACAAAATCTCTAATGTGGGTAAGTGAGTGGCTGCAGGGAAGGCAGCAGCAGGTAATGCTGCAAGGAGACTGCCGAGCTGGAGGGAGGGCGGCAGGGGAATTCCTGGAGAATCAATTCTGGAGCCAATCTTATTTAAGATTTTCATTAATAACCTTGGCATAAAAGAGTGGTGCATGCTAATGAAATCTGCTGATGAGAAAAGGCAGGGAGGCGTCGCCAATACAAAGGAGGGCTGGGATATCATGCAGAAGTAACTGCGCAGTCTGGAGAAGCAGAATAATAAAAATAGCACGAGATGGAGCAGCGCAGAGCACCAGGCCTTCGTCTGCAGCAGGAATTTCTGCTTTCTGCTGACCCCATCCGTTGAGAACAACAGAAAGCAAAACACCAAAGCCATTAGTGAAATGCAGCATAACGGTGAACCCTCAATGTGCTGGGAAGGGCAGGAGGGATGGCAGGAGGCAGCTGCGCTGCCGGGGGGAGGCAGGGCCAGGGTGACCCCCCCAGACCGTGCCCCCAGACAATCCCATCGTGTGGGGAGCAGCATCCCACCCCCACAGCCCTCGGCTCCTGGCCACCCCGCTCGGTGTGATGGTGGGGGAAGGATGCAAAGCCAAAGGACAGCTGGGAAGGGAATGGAGCCAGGGGAGCAGACGTTGAGCTGGAAGCACTCGGGGTGAGCTGCGTGAGAGAACCCCAGCACCCAGCTCACCCCCACCTCATCCACAGGGAAATACCTGGAGAACCACGGGGTCATCCACAACATGTGGTTCAACACCAGCACGGGGGTGAAGCTGCCCTACTACACCACGCAGGGCATCGACAGCTGGTGGGACAACGGCAGCCTGCCCCTCTGGATCACGGCACAGAGGCAGGCAAGTGGGGCTCCCGTCTGCGACCGCGCTCCCAAAGCTACGGGCACGCCACGATCTCTAGTGGCCACGAGCTAACATCCCTGCTGCAAACAACAGGCTAATTACACCTGCAAGAAACCAAATCCCCAGGCACCGGCAGGAATAATCATGATCATTCTATTAAAAATAGCAAAATAATAATAATAAAGATGAATTTTGGCTTTAATAAGATATTATAAAATGAGTTGCCCATTTCCTGGTGAAGGAAATCCCAGCCAGCTCTTCAGGGAGCACAGTGAGCCCAAGCACCGGCTGCTCTGCAAGGCACACGCCCCACTGGGGGCTGCAGAAAGGCTTTCTTAGATCTCAGCAGGCTCTGAATCCAGCTTTGAGGCAGGACCTGAGGCCTCACCCCAGACCCATCCCTTTGTGTCTTATATTTACCTGCCAGATTGGTCCCATTGACTTTGGGGTGAGTGCTCACGTGACCGGAGCAACGCGCACCGTGATGCTCTGAGGGGCACGAACCAGAGGGTCCACGCGATGCACAGACAGGTCACTGCCTCACAGCTACAACCAGTGCTACCAACGCCATGAGAAAACCAGCACAGAGGGGATCTGGGAAGGGCAGCGCTTTCAATTAATCACTTCTAATTGGCAATGAGCAATAAAACCTCATTAGAGGCAGAGGTAGACGTTAGGGGCTGAATGAACTAGCCACATTAATAGGTGGCGGCTGCGCTGACAGATGGAGAGATGCTGCCCCGTGGGTTCAGGGGAGTTCACGCAATGTCTTCACTAACAGGGTTTAAAGACAGGCTCCATCCATTTCCCTGGGACAAAAGCAAAATATCAAGGAGAAGAAGTGAATATGAAGCTGGTGGAGCCCCCCGCGTTCAACTACAGCAACGAAACCAACTGGAGACAGAACATCGACACGGTCATGGAGTGGTTCACGGTGAACAACCTCGACTTCATCACCCTCTACTTTGGGGAGCCAGACTCAACGGGACACAAGTACGGCCCCGAATCCACGCAGAGGAAAACCATGGTCAGCCAGGTGGACAGAACCATCGGGTACCTAAGGCAGCGCATCAGGGAAAGTGGCTTGGAATCAAACCTCAACCTCATCATCACGTCCGACCACGGCATGGAGACGGTCATAAAGAGCGACGAGATTCACATCCAGACAGTGGAGAACTTCACGTTCCAAGACATCCAGTTTGAACTCCTAGATTACGGACCAAACGGCCTACTGATACCGAAAGAAGGAAAATTAGAGCACGTGTATTCAGTCCTGAAAAATGCCCACCCGAAGTTACATGTGTACAAAAAAGAAGAGTTTCCAAAGAGATTCCACTACGCCAACAATTCCCGGATCACCCCGCTCCTGATGTACAGTGACCCGGGATATGTGATCCATGGGGTAAGACGCACATGCAGACACATTTTACTGCCTCTCTTCCATCTGCCCCTCCCCTCCTCTCCCCACAGCCCCCCAGAACCCACCTGGCTTTATGCCTTCGTTTTGATGGGTCTCCCCACAAACACGGGAATTCCAGCTCCTTGTGTAAAGACCTTCTCTGCTGTGCAGAAAAAAGGTCTCACTTCTGTTTTATCCCAGAAGTCTTGGTGCAGGATCAGCATGAACACAGCATCAGTTGCAGGATCCTCTCCAAGGCTGGCACTGCGGGAAAGCCCAAAGCCAGGACCAGCAGGCAGCTTCCCACCATGAAGCTCCTCAGTACAACAAGATTTGAGTGCACTGACACTGAGGGGTTTGTGAGACAGACCTGCCTGGGAGCTGTGCCTAGGCAGCACCCTCTGCCTTCTGCCAAGTTTAACATCGGTAGATCAAAGCCGAAAGGAAACCAAATAGACGGTGACGCCCTGTGAGCCCAGAACACGGGAGGGAAGCAGTGAGGGGGCAGCTGCTCCACGGGGAGGCTGTGCTCTGGGGAGCAGAGAGGGGTGGAGGGGCTCTCACATGCCGTCTGCCTTTCAGAGATACAAGGTCCAGTTCAACAAGGGGGAGCACGGCTTCGACAACGAGGCCATGAACATGAAAACCATCTTCCGCGCCGTGGGGCCGGCCTTCAAGCAGGGGCTCCTGGCGGAGCCTTTCGAAAGCGTCAACGTCTACGCCCTGCTCTGCGAGCTGCTGGGCATCGCGCCCGAGCCGCACGACGGCTCCCTGGAGGCCACGCGGCCGATGCTGCGTGAGTGCCCGCGGCCCCGGCGCGCCCCGAGCCCCGGCGCGGCATCGCCGCACGAACAGCGCCACCTCGCGGCCGCCGCTCCCCGCATCCGCGCCGCTCCCGTCCCCGCCGCCATCCCCCGCGCACCGCGATCTTTGCGGGAAAAGCACCGCGAGCTGCTGCTCGCTTTGCTCCCGACAGAGCACGGCTTGTGGCATCCCCGCCGCCAGCCTGCCCTGAAGCTTTAAACTTTTCACCCTAAACATGCACAAATGTCCTAGACACCAAACACAGAGCTTCGTACCGCAGGAAGAGGCTTGGAGCAGGTCATGCATCCAGCAGAGCATCCTTCCTGCAGGGTGGCTGCTTGCTCTGCACAAGCTCCCTCCACTGCAGCCGCTGCCCAGCGGGCCAGAGCCCAGCTCCAAGGCTAACACCAAACTTTTGGTGTTCCAGGTTCGAGCGCTCCTCTCCTCGCTGCCACAAAGCTGCCGGTGCTGCTGGGAATTGCTCTCATTCTGCGCTGCTGGGGAGGAGCACACTAACCCCCAACCAGAGGTAACACTCTATAGCCAGAAGGCTCTCTGCAGGGGCTGTCTCGTCCAGGCACGTGCCCCACTCGTTCCCTGTCTCTTCAGTTGCTGTCCACCTGCCCGTGCTGAGCACTGCCCACCAGCCGTGCTCTGCAGACCGCAGGGCTCAGAGCACAAGGACTCCCAACTCACTGCCCAGAGCAGCATGACCACCACCAGACCGGGGCTGGAATCAAGGGCTGAACACCCCCCTGGCCTCCTGCCTGCCAGTGCCTACCTGTCCCCCTGCTCTGCAGCCTCTGGGCAGCAGGACAGAGAGCATCACCAGGGAGAGGTGAATTGTTTACTGCTTGGGGCTCTCCATGTGCCTGTGCCTCCTCCAAAGCAATTAGAAGCACGTCTAAGTTCTGCATGTGCCATCCGAGCAGACCATGAGGCTCAGCCCATCTGCAGCCCCAGCCCTGCTTGGGCTGCCCCAGGGCCAGGGGAAGCAGCTCTGCCCCGGCGAGGGCAGCTTCAGTGGGATCTCAGCTTCACTCAGTGCCCCCAGCCCTGGGTGCCTGCAGCACTGTTCTGTCTCACCAAAACTTTCCATCCCTTACGGCTGTGGTCACAAATGGGAAAACAGAACCCAGGTACCCAAGCTCAAAACCCACAGCACACAGGAGAGGCTCCAGCTGCTGTTCTGCAGAGCCGCATTCACAAAACTTCACCCACCTGTAGCCCTGCTCCTGGGCTGTAGATCCTCCTCCTGGGGTTTTCAGAGAGACAGAGTGTAACAGGAAAAGTCCCCAAACTCTTACCACTACGCCATTTGTTTCATCTGGAGCTAGGGCCTCAGCTCCTTCCTTGCGCTGCTGCTTCTCCAACTGCTTTCTGATCTCCTCTCTCCCAGACCACTTCTACTTTGCCTGCCTGGCCCTTATCTGAGCCTGGGGCAACCCCACCCCAGGTCCAACCCCGCCCCAGGTCCACCCCTTCCGTTCACAGGTGCGAGGGATCCACCAGTATTCCCTGGGCCACCCACCCCCTCCACCATGTGCTCCATCATCAGTTCCTGCTGTCATCAACTGTTTCCCTACACAGAGGGATATGGCTGTGACAGTCAGGACCCCCCAGCTCACAGCGAATGCCAGGGCCAGTGGTCCACGAGCCCAGGGCCACACAGCACCTGTGCCAGCCCTGCCCGGTGCCTGCTCTGCCGCAGGGCTCATGTGCCTTGGGTGCAGGGGGCCCTCGGACGAGGCCAAACTTCTCTCCTCTGCAGGAAGCAGCCCAGGATCCCCCAGCGGGGCTCCGGGAGCAGCACAGTTCCACCAGCTCAGGTCCTCGGGTGCCGCCATTCCATCCGGGACATCAGCATGGCAGCTGCCCCAACCCCATCCCAGATGCTGAAGAGCTTCTCCTCAACCCTGCACCTCATCTCAGGGGCTCGATAAACATCTGTTGCCATAGAGACTTGCTCGAGCTGCCTTCCCTGCGTTGGTTTCACCCAACAAGATGAAACAAGAGATGCACGCTTCACTCAGAAAAACAGGAAGAAAACGTTTGGCTTAAAACCATACCGGGGTGGGGGTCACGCCGGCAGCGTGCAGAGCAAACAGCCCGTTAGGCAAACAGTGGGGAGGCTCTGCAAGGGGAGCCACGGGGGCCAGCACTGCAATTATTATTTAAAATAATAGTAATAACCACAGAGCACAGCAACTTCTGGAGAAATCCTGCTGTCGATCCTGAGGCTCTCTGCACAGGCAGCACAACCAGGCCCATGTCACGGTCAGGGACAGCCAGCTCTGTGGTGACACCGCTGCACCCAGTGACACAATAGCCCAGCCCCACACAGCTGACAACGGGGGAGGGGGGGACATGGCCACGGCAGATGCTGCACCAGGGTCCCCACGGCAGCATGCAGCCACGCACCCAGCCCCACGGCCACAGCACAGGGCACTGCCAGAGTCCCAGCAGCAGGAACCTTCCTGATGTGACCCCTTACCTAAAGCTGGGGCTCATCCCAGCTGTGAGTCCAGCCTCAATGGGCTGCAGCAGGGCAATGTCCAGCAGCAGATATCCCAGCTGCAGGGGAGCACTGCCATGTCCTGCTGGATTTCCATCGAGCTGAGCGCTCCGGGTGCCGCTGCACAGCCCCTCCAGCAGCTGTTTCTACTTGGAGCGAGGATGGAAAAAGAAGGAAGCGTTGAACGACCGTTTGTATTTGCAGCACAGGACACCCAGCCCCACGCCTCGAAGCAGGGCTCGCTCCCTTCGCTGCTCCCTGTGCCACAACGGCCGCGCAGTGCAGGCGGGGGGGGCCGAGCACGGCTCCCGGTGCAGCTCCCGGTGCAGTACCGAGTGCCGGCGGGCGGTGGCCCTCGCGCCCAGGTGCTGCCCGAGCACGGCGTGAATTCAGCTCCGGCTGCACGGGGCTGAATGCCCCGTAACCCCACGGGCACACAGAGCTGTGACGGTCCGCACCGGCGGTGAGCCCGGCTCCCAGCCCAGGAGCAGCTTTGTCTGCCTCTCCCTATGCGAACTCCACAACCCTGAAGCCGCCATCAGATTTTGTCCTTGAGTCCCTCCCAGCATCTCACGCCTCGCACACCGTTCACCATGCGACATTTCGACCGCTCACGCAGCCGGGCCCTGCCCACCCCGCTCTGCTCCTCCCGCCCTCCATCCCCGCGTAATTCATTCCCCGCCGCCCCTCCTCCCCGGGGCTGGGGGTCACGCAGCAGGGAGAGGCCTGTTGTGCATTGCATCCCAATTTGCTATGCATTTCCACACCATTTGTTTCCCTTTCTTTTTCCTGCACTAGAAAGATGCTTGCTACCCAGGGGTCCAAACTGCTCCAAGACGGTAACAGAACAACAAACATCTCCATACATATATTTATGTTTTTATGGCACACACGGCTTGCAGGAAATCTCCTGCCTCATGGAATGCTCACTCCATGCACGCACCCCTACAGCCCCCGCAGGACCCAGCACCGGGTGCTCTCCGCTGCCCCATGTCACCCAGCTGCATTTCACCCCCAGCTGCACTGCCCAAATGAGATGCAGACCTCCGTGCTGCAATTGGCTGATGCCCCAGGAAAGCCACCCTTTGCCCACAACAAACATGGCCACCGTGGCACAGCCCCCCCCCAGCATCACCCTCTGAAGCCAGGAGCGTGTCCTGCCCTTAGCACCTGCTGCACACAGCCAGAGGGGCTCGGTCAGCGCGGCAAAGCTGTGTGCTGCGGGCACAACCCCACGCTGCTGGTGGAGGGAAAGAAGAGAAGAAAGCCAAGCTGAATTATTCAATGTTTTATCAATGGGAATTTAACTGCAGCTTCGACTCCCAGATGCTGCAGCGGGCTCCGAGGGCAGCACTGGTTAGCAGGAAGACAGAACCCTGCACAGCTTCACCTCTTGGAGATAACAGCACTGTGAAAACCCAACTTTCCTGTCCAGAGGCACCCACACTCTCCCCAAGCCCACCCCAAAGCCCTCTAACCCAGCAGCACCAGTAAGCTCAGCCAGAAGGTTCTGCTCTGAGCAGGGCCCTCCTCCAGCAGCGAGTGCTCCTCCCCCACCTGAGCATGGCACAGCCACCATGCAGGGCACGCAGCACTCCTGGAATGCCCGATGTGCCAGGAGCCACGCTCTACCAGGACAGCTACGGAGCCTGAATCTCTTTTTTAAGATGCCAAGGGTTTTCCCGGTGACTGCGGAGTTCATGGGCTCCGCTCCCACTCAGCACCGCAGGAGCTGCGAACGCAGCAGCCACAATACTCAACACATGTCCCCACATTCCTCCGAGAAGGTGAAGGGATGGGGAGTGCTGGATCCGGCCCTGGGGGGGGCCAAGTTCTGCCCAGGAGGACGTGGTGATGGGACAGGTCCCCCCAGGCAGACCCAGCAGAGCAGGGAACACCTCCCCCAGGACCCCCCAGGCCTTCCCTTCCCAGCCCTTGCCATCCTCGTCCCACTGGGCACACATGGTCCCTGCCCGCACCCCAGCACCGGGGAGGGGAGGCAGGCAGCAAAGTTTTCAGCAAAATCATTTTACTATTACTGAGCCACAAAGTAAAAGACCTGAATTGCAATGCGAAAACTCACTAAATTTTCACATAAATATTGCAGGACCTTTTCATTTGCTTTCTGGTTTTGCTCCTCTTCAAAGCAATGAGTCCAACCTTCTTAGTGCTTACATTGATTCGTTCTCTTTCTTTTCTTTCCTTTTTCTTTCCTGAGAAAAAGTGAGATTTTTCATTTAACCACGCAGCCCCACACCTGGAGCTTTATTAAAGACATCAAATAACGAGAAACCTGTGGCAGAGCCGAGGAACCAGCACACCAAGCCCGACTGCTGCCACAGCTCAGGTCCCTCTGTGCTCCGAGGGAACAGCAAACAGGCCAGTGAGCACCAAGAGGCACCCACAGCACCACGGGGATGCAGCTGCAGCACACGGCACAGCCCTGGTGCAGAGCACACAGCTCCCAACAACCCATGGGGATGGGCACAAAGGAGGTCTCCAGTTCAGCCCCTACACAGGGACCATGCAGCCATGCAGAACTTTTTCCCACTGCTCATGATGGGAGCTGGTACATGCAGGCACGCTAGGACACACAGTGTTAAGGCACCTGGGCTGTTCTGGGAGTGAAGGGACCATGCTGGCCAGGAGGGGTCACACAGGAACAACCACACACGAGCCCTGCAAACAGCGCACACAGCCCCCAGCGAGACCCAGGGGTCTGCTGCCACCTCCCAGCCTCAGACAAAGCACCTCCACTCACCTCAGCCCTTCCCTTGATGCTCCGGGAAGGAAGGAAGAGCCCCGTTATCACATTTTTGCATGCTCCAGAGGAGCTCAGCAGCACCAACACCCAGGAGAGGAGCCCACCCAGCGCTGCAGGAGCGCACGGTGATTTCCCTGGGGTGATTCCTCAGGGCGATTTCCCCGGGTGCTCCTCCCATGGCGCCCACGAGCCAGGTGTGGGCAGCTCGGGCCCTGCCTCCCTGCCTGGCAGTCGCTGGAGCCGACACAAAGCATCGGGAGCACGGAGCTGTGCCTGCACGCGGCGGTGTGCGGGACGGAGCCTCACATGGGTTGGTNATTCCAAAATTCCTCAAATGGGTTTGGTTTTTTTTTTTTTTTTTCCTTTTCCACTAAAATTTAAGACATGCTGCACACAAAGACCAGAGCTGATGAAAGCTAAATCAACTTGAAAGAATGAAAAAAGTGCAGCACTGGGTTACATTTCTGCATCACGTTTGGCTTAACGAATGCTTCTAACTATTCTTCTCCTCAGCGAACAAAAGCAGTAAAAAGAAAACACCACAACGTGACACCACCCGACGTCGGACAAAGCACCTCGGCCGCCCCGCGGGCCCTCACCGCCGGCAGCTCCGTCCCCCCCCTCCATGCAGCGGGGCCGGA
>WBMW01001863.1:6210-43925 GCA_013396635.1 Penelope pileata
TTGCTTGGCCAACTAATGCCTGAGGGAAAATAAAAGATCTGGCAGGCAGGAGGGAGCCGAGAGCCAAGGAAGAAGTAGGATCTCCATTGTTAGGAGCTCTCAGCCTTTGTAGGCGAACAATGAGGAATGAGTGTGCTGCAAGGCAGGAGATAAGTTAAGGGAAGCTGATGAGTGTAGGCACTACACAAATAGATGAAATCAAGACCCTTCTCAACCGATGTTTTGGCACTGGCTGCACCTGGGTCTTGATTTTCTCCTGTGCTTATAATTCTCTATTCCCAGGCAAGGAGAGGAATTGCTCATTGTAGAGCAAGAGGGTATAAATAGACGTAATGGGATAAAACTGTGAAAAGGGGAATTGAGGTCGTTCAGGTTGGAATAATCCACAAATGAAGTAGTGGAAGGCCTTTCTCACAGGTTATTTAAAACTAGACTGTGGGAATTTATTTGTTTTTAAACAGGAAAATAGACTTCAGGGAAAAGAATTGTACTGTAAGGGCAGAGAGGAGAGGATCCATTATCTCTCCCTCCAAACTCTTTTATTTATGTTATATATAATCATATATATTACATATAATATACTTTCAATATTAAAACCACTCTATAAGCTGTGGAAGTAATATTTTACACTTAAACATGCAATTTTTCCCTTCTTTACATATAACGGGATCGAATTAATAACAGCATTAATTGGTAGCAATAAAACTCACCTACTTGGCCAAATGATTCAGGTTTCTCCAAGGCACAATAAGAACACAGCCATGATTTCAAGGAAATAAATGAAAGAAATGAGAGGAATCTTATTAAAGTTCCAAAGGAGAGCCAAGGGAGATCCAGTGAAGTAGGAAAAAAAAAAAAGGCAGCAAGAGGTGGAAAGATTGACTTCAGCTGCTCTAAGAAGCAATTTAGGGAGCAGAGGATGTCCAGTGATAAATACTAATCAACTGCCATCACAACCACTCATTCGTAGTGAGCATAGATGGACCAAGAACCTACTGTAGTTTCAGGCATTCAAAAGAAAATACTAATATTGATTCTAGCCCTACAGAAGAAGTCAAAGAGATGTAGAAATCCCTAGGTCAAGAGCATGGCCACCAGGAAATATTCTTCCAAAGCAGACAGATGAAACCAAATGGGTTTTGAGCAAAAGGCAACTGAGCGTTGCCAAGATTCTCTTTTCAGAGGGTCAAGATGCTGCTGGACTACAGACTTGTGGCAAATCTATATCAGAACCCTTCCTCCTTTCTGTGTTAATTTAGCCCTTAAAGATGCGAAGTCTTGACATTATGAGTTTCCTTACATGACACAGACTGTAAAAAAAAAAAAAAAAAACAACAAAAGGCCAAGATCTATAGGATGGAGTTCAGTGCCTGTACTATTCAAAGGGTCAATTTTGTGCTGTAAGTGACTCTTATGTCATCAACTTGATGAGTCTCTGCTCAGCTTAAGAAATAAATTCATTTTTTAATAATAATTCACTCGAGAACAGCCAAGGGTTAATGACTCGAGGCCTGTATTAGCCAAAAAAGCACCAGGCCTTCTTTTTGGCTTGTACTTCGACTGGGAGATTGCCAAGAAGCAGTGGCGGAAAAAAAAGGTCCTGTGGGCTACTCAGATCTTACAGAATGAAATCAGAGCAGAAATTCTGTTTCATCCCCCAGATGGGGTTGTGGTGAAAGCCACAGTCTGCTACCAGGGACCGCGTTGGAGCAGGCCCATGAGAGACCTGGCTCCCTAAAACAGACAGGAGTCCCCACTCTGCACGCAGGAGCTCTGATCTGCTTAGGGCTTGATCCACCCTTAATCTCCTGCTGTCCCCAAATAGCAAGGGAGACTTCAGGTGGCAAGAAGGAGTTATATGAGGAAAACAGGAATTCAGCTCTACTTAGAAAGGAGACACATTTTCTTAGGAAATACCCCACCAAGGAGTGGGCCCAGAGCCCAGGGTAGAGCCTCCCAGCAAAACAAAACCACAGCCTTTGGAAATCTTCTAGTGATAGTCTGCCCTGCTCCACAGAGCAGAACACAGCCACCAGCTTCTCAGCAAGCTTCCACCATAAGCATAGCTCTTACTTATCATTTATCAGTCTCCAACATGAACTCATTTGCTAGTAAGAAAAAAAGGATATAAGAGGAAAGAACATCAGATCCACTGAAAAAGATTACCAATACTAACACCAAGCCTTCTGCGTCTTCCCATTTTCCACCAGCCCAGTGTCTCCCTTGTTGGCTCCTTTTCCCTACATCAATTCACACATGCACAGAAAACAGAGAGATGCAGATTCAACTCACCACACCAAGGGTAATCCAGATACATAGCTCTGCTCAGGTCAATAATCCATCCCAGGTTGGGCCTCCCTTGAGTGCTCACAGAGATCAAAAAAACAGTCAGAGAAACCTCTCCTCCTCGTTTTGCTTGTCCCTATAAATGCAAGATGGAGCAACTTCTGCTCACCTGCTGCCTACACGGGGGGACAGGTCCCCATCTCCCTTCCTAAGGTTTTACATTGCTCCCCTTCTTGCAGCTTTCCCCACAGCTGTGTGCTCAACTGCTTCTCCTGATAAAGAAACAAATGGTCTTTTCTGCCAGGGTAGCCACTGGGAATGGGATTAAGATGAGCAGAAAGGAGCTTACAGCTGGCCGCCATCTGCAGTGACGATACTTAACTAATGAGGTTTAAAGATGTTTTTCCTTATGCCTCGCACGGACCTGTTGGCTGAGGAATTTGCTCTGCTGTGTGCAGTGTGGTCTCTGCTGTTTGACAAGCATGACTCAGTGCCTCCTCTTTACACACGTACTCAAGCCATGAGACCGAATGCAGGGGAAAAGCTGGCTCCTTTGCATGAAATGTCTGGTGGCAAATGTTTTCTTGCCTTCTCTTATCACAAAGCCCATGTTTCAGTTTCCAGCCTGCAGTAAATCAGAGGAAACTATTACAAAGGTCCCTCCCAGAAGAATATTCTTGAACAGCGAAAAGAAGAAAATCAAAATCCAGGACAAACTGCCATATATTCCATCAGACAATTTAGAAGGACATCTCTAAATGCTAAAGAATGAAAAAATCACAGCCCCAGAGGGGGAAAGTTAAAACATTATTCCTCATTCACCAGTGGGAAAAGAGATGTTGTCAGGTTCAGGGATGTCTCCCACTGTCAGGGCAGGTACAGACCACAAATATCCTCAAGCCTAGCTCAATCCCTTCATCCTGGACCACACTTCCTTACCAAAAGTAAGCCCCTGATAATGATCATTCACTCAGTAACTTGCCAGATAATGCTGAGGCTCCATTCCAGATACCCTATGTAGTCTTTGGGTTACACCAAGAACATGGGGAGAAAATGGTACATGGTTGAGTGTCATCATGATACAGACACAGCACAGGTGGAAATGACATGAAACTGCATAGTGTCTATACTACAGACCCCATGAGTTAGCAGGTTACACTCCCTACTCAGCACGCTCCTGGGGCACAATTCCTCTTACCCTATAGCTGATGTCAAAGGCACGACAGTGGTTCATCCTCAAGAGCAGCTCCATCTCTCCAGGGCACAAAGGAAAACTGAGATGTTAGCTCAGATACTGGCCTCTACCTGCTTGGTTCCTAGAGCTAATTGAGATCGTTGCCCAGCCATAAAATGTTCACAGAGATAAGCACTTTCCAAATATTTTTCTTATCCTGGAGTGAAAGCAATTAGCTAACTGTTCTTTTGAGTGTCTATCATCCAATAATTGCTACAGTTATTTTGTTAGTGATCAGAAGTTCTAATCATAAAAAAAGCATCCAACGTGCTTTGCTACAAAAGTTTTAGTGATTCCCATTTTTTTTCCTATTAATTGTGAAGTATTCTTTTATTTTAACAAAGTCAGATGCCTCCTCATCCCATCTTAGCTGCAGATCAGCTTCAGTCCAGCAGCAAATTTGAGCTCAAAATAGTCAAAGCAGTGCCTAAAGACACTGGAAACCAGAGGAATAACTTAGATCTGTGCTGAAGAGATAGCACAGCTCCCATTGTAGGTTGATGGGGATTTTCCTTTTGGAAAAGTGGGGAATAAAACTGCAAATGTTAGAATTATACCTGATGGAAGACAAACATCTCCATATGCTGTATTAGAGTAATCTGGAGGATTTTTCTGTCTCTGTTGACCACATTTCCACTGACTGTTAGGAGGAACTACAGCATCATACAGAAAATGCATAGAGCACAAGCATGAAGAGTTCAGGATCTGAATTTACACAGCAAAACACAACCTTACTCCACGTGAGCTGTGGTGCTAAGCAAGCAGTTCTGGCAATTACCACCCAACTTCAGGTGCTTCTGTGGCTTCTTCATGAAGGGAGGAGACAGGGAGAGACCTCAGCCAGCTCTGAGCTACCCGTGCAGGTGACTATTTCTTGAGTGACTACAGACCAAAGGCTGCCTGCAACACGATGTCCAAGGGACAAAACTACATCAGAATCTTAATTCTGCACGATCTACCTAAAAGAATATATATATTATTATAATAAAGTGATAAAATTTAAAAAATAATAAAGAGGCAAGAATAATGTTCTAAAAAGGATTTTGTGTGCTGTACTCCAGCCTCCCTCCTCACCCTTCCCTACCTGAAACTCAAATCACATCTGCAGCGATGTTCAATCTGGAGCTGAAAGCAGGCTTGACTTCAGACGTGTGAGGACTCTACATGCTGCAGTGTGCAACTTCAAGCAGGTATCATTAAATCTCCAGAGGGATTTGCTGTTCATCATCGGAATGAGGGGAATCTCTCAGGCTTCAGCCTGTGAAATGACTTCACGAGTTAAAGCTACACAAGATCAGCTTGACCTCACGTTGCAGTTGTTGACTGTTGTTGTTGTTGTTTTTTTTTTCCAAAAGAAGATTACATGCCATGTTGTTCAGAGTGAGGATTTCCAGCTCTTTTCTCCTCCAAGATTTTCTTTATAAATAATCATTTATTGTCATTAATTGCATTTTGGCAGCCTTCCTGGTCTATTTTACCTGTAAATCTCCATGCAGCTTCAAGGTGTTAATGAAAACGGTCTCAACCACTGAGGATTTTTTGATTGTTAAGGTAGAATTTGGGTGTAAAAGGGATTTTGAAAGACTCTTCAGTCTTGAGAAAAGTCTTGCTAGGAACGTTTCTCAAATTCAGGGTTGAACCTGGATCAGATTTATAGGGAAGAGATAACACCTAAAGTAGATAGCTATTAACCCAGATTTGAGGGTTTTGTTTTTATGAATCAGGAATCACATTGGAGGCTGCAGCTGCATATGCCAGTGCCTGTCTTGACCTTATTTCCTCCCCAGATAAAGAATTCTATAAGGTCTTGAGCCCAAGAAAAAACTGCAATATTTCCCTGCATTGAGAGCAATAGAAAGGCAGATGCAATAGCACACAGAAGCAAATCACACAGCAAACCCAAGTGTCTCCTTCAGCAGTCCCTCTTTGCTATTAATAAACACTCCTTGCTAACAATGAGAAATCAGGCTGGTTAGCAGAAGGCTGGAGAAATATGCTGACTGAGAGAGAGGGAGAACCTAAGCTCTTTGGCTCCCATAAACCCTTTCCTAATGTTTGGATATTATTAGCACCTGTTTCTAATCCATTATTTAAAGATTTTACGCTCAACAGCTGAAATTGTCAAGGGTGTTAGGTCTCACTCAGAAAAAAAAGAGTATAGTACAGTTGGGATCACTTTGGGCAAATCGCTTACTCCCTGTTCACACAGGAATATAAGCCAGCACCTCAGTTCCAGCAGGTGCTTAACTTTCTCCCAGCTTCTCTTCCTCTGAATAGGGCCTTGGTTTCTTTATACAGCCTTTTCCATACACTGAAAGGTTATCAGTCCCAGCCTCCTTGAGGTATTCATCAAGAGATAATTGTGCTGCTCAGTCTGTGAAGCAGAAAAGAATGACCACAGACCTCCCTGTTTGCCTCGGTGTTCACAGTTCTCAACCAATTCCCAGGACTAATAATGCCGCTTGGAGTCCCACCGTGTCTGGCAATATTGTGTGATTTTAGACAAACTGGTCTTAAGGTCTGCTTGGCTCAGATGAATCCAACCATGGGTGATTTACTTCACAGAATCATAGAATGGCTTAGGTTGGATAGGATCTTAAAGATCATCTAGTTCTAACCACCCTCAACTTCTAAGAGCACCATTATCAAGAGCACATGAAGACCTCTGGAGAGTCCAGAGACTTAGGAAACACAGCTGCAAGCAGATATCCTTCCTAGGTGCAGCAGATCTCTCTGTCCCATTGACTCTAAATTTACTGAGCACCTTGATGGAGCTGTAGATGTCCCTGTTCATTGCAAGGGAGTTGGACTGGATGATCTTTAGAGGTCCCTTCCGACTCAAACATTGCTATGATTCTTCTTCTTTGCCAAATCTCCCATCCTTCCTCACCAAACACACATTTTTACTTCAACATTGCAGAGTCATTTGAAAAATCTTTTTGTTCTTTCTTGCGTTTTACAACAAGAGAAACACCTGAAAAAAGAACAAACCAGGAAGCCCAATTCTGCCCTGAAATGCAGCTATATAAATGCACAAAGCCATCAGAGTCACCAGGAGTGAAAACAAAGTCACTTAGCTGCCCTCTGCTGACTTTCATGCAGTGCCCCTGGATTTGCACTGCTGGGAGTGATGGGGGAATTTATCTTTCAGCGTTGGGATTGTCGTATCATTAGCTCAGGCTGAAGCCAGAACAAATTAAATTGTTAACAGGGCACAGAGAGAGTCAAGCACTGCGGATGAAGCTCATTACAAAGGTGCTGCTACCCCTAAGGTGGAAGCAGAGAGCCGTCTGCACCTATCTAGCTGCTTTTTCTCAACTTGACCACAGGCAATGGCCACGCTGCCTTCTGCTCCCCATCAGCACCAAAATAGACCACTGAGGTGGGACGCAGAGAAGCCAAAACCACAGACCTGAGAGCACTGATTGCCTGGGAGGCGTTCAGCTCTCAGCACAACGAGATGACCTTGAGTCAGTCTGTTACAGAGATAAGAGATGGCTGTGGGGTGCTCGAGCATCTCCTCGGCTCTCACAGGCCTCTATCAAAGAGCACAGGGTGTGAGCAGGACCCTCCGTCCCCAGCAGCATTTCTGGGTGACCCCAAAGGAGAGCTCTGCCAGCCTTTGCTGCACTTATCTAGAGCACAGCTTGTTACATATCTGTGCAGGGCCATCTCTAGCTCCGTGACCCCAGCAGATGAACAGGCTGATATCGCAGCCTCAGCCCAACACCCCTGTCCTCACCACGCTCTCTGTGTGGTGGGCTCTGAGATTAGGATCTCGGGTTGCTGTTGAGAGGCAGCTGAAGTACCACAAGCCTTGTTGCTGAGGTCAAGTCCTCTGGCTTTGTGGCAGTTACACCTGCAGCTGGTGATTGTGAGGGTTTTCAGGAGTGCTGTTTTTTTTTCACACTTCAAGATGCTATTTCTTATGCTGGGACTGTATGATGCACAGAGAGAGGGGTGTGATGCAGAACAGAAGGGCAAGAGATGTTAGCCCTTCCCTAATCTAATCTCCTTGCACCCAAAATCTGTATAAGAGAGAGCTGCCTTATATGCTAAGGCATTAATGTATTAGTGCTAAGAGCATTAGGAACTCAATTAGTACTGTAACCTCCACACCCCCACCCACCACGTGACAGCGTTTTAAAGAGCTCCATCCTTGCCTGCTCCCTGTGCCTTCCTGCAATTATTTGCCATTTCTGCTGCTATACTACAATACAACCATGCGTCAACAAGAGGCTTCATGTCCCTCTTCTAGAAGATGTAAGCTCTTACGAGGAATCAGTTGCTTCACAGGCAGTTTTGACCAATTCCTATAGCCATACCATAATGTTTCTACTTATAGATCTTGCCTTCAGTCCAGAGATATTTTCTGCAAAACAGAGCTTTTCATGATTAGGTTGTTTTCACAATTTCAGTTGCACAAGCCTGAATTCATCCAACCGAGTTTTAGGTGTTCATATAGTCGAGATGAACATTCTGTAGGGATAGATCTTTGCTGGAAATAATCCAGGCCATGCAGAGGATGTAGAGGTGGGGCATCTGATGTGGAAAGCTCCTGTGTTCTGAGGAACAATGCCTCTTTCTCTAAATCCAGACCAGAAGATTTGGCCCCAGTTGTACAAGCTCATGGGGAGATCTCTCCCACTCATCCCATGAGCTCCTTGTTATTTTGAAAATTCTGAACTCCAAAAAGCAGTGATGGAAATGAAAGAGCTGAGCAGGACACCAAAATATCTGGTGCTGTCCAGGCTGTGCAGGAAGCTCTGAATGCTTTAACACATGGGTGTCCAACATTTTGGCTTGCCTGGGCCACGCTGAGTGAAAGGAATTGTCTCGGGTCACATATAAAATATGTCGTATAGTTAATGTATATAACTAACAAAACTTATTTTTAAATATATTTTTTACTAAAACATCAAAAAAGAGAGCAACAAAACCATAAAACTAGTGAGATATTTGACTTTGTGAAACCAATGCATCAGACTGGTTCAATGGAAGTGGCTGTAATTCTCAGTGAGTTCTCAAGGTGTTCATCAGAGATTTTTGATGGAACTTTACTCTTCCTGTGCTTCATCTTTGCAAATAGTTGGTTCACAAATGTACATACTGCCAAGAAGCAATGACATGAATAAGGTGTGATTGTGAAGCAAGAGATATTTTTCTCTGGTAAGAGGGGTCTTAGAGAAGCCTTAGAGAGCAAATTTTCCTTTGAGTTGAATATCTGATTGCACATCCGTACATTCTATTTGAAAATTTGCAAGTCATGAATTTATATCAATTGAAAATTGAGTTGTGGGTTGGACATGTCTGATTTAACACATGCTCTGCCACCAAGCCATGACCTTCTACTTCAACTCACCCAAACAGCAGCCATGGTTAACCAGGGAACATAGGACAAGAACAACACCATTCATTTAAGACCTTCCCAAGGTGTCTAAGCAAGGAATGTTGCAACCTTTGGGTTTTCCCTGCCAGTGGAAAGGAATAGATGCCTCTAGAGAGGGTTTGCATAAAGAGAGTGGATGGTTAGCCCAAAACCCTGGCTGTAGCAGACGGATATTGTTCCAGAGAGGGAGTACAAATTGCATCATGCGTAAATAGGAGCAGAAAAGTCCATGGTGGTCTGAGCACTGCCCCAGGCTGGGAAGAGGCCAGGAGGGAAGGGCTTGTCAGAGCATTGGTTGCTGGGGACACCAGGAGCAGTCACACTCTGCTTTGCTCTGGGCAAAATGTCTGGGAGCGCAGCCCAGCAGAACAAGTCTGGTAGGGTTGCTGGCACATCCACACCGGTGTGATTGGTATGAAATCATGCCCTCACCCTACCTCCCAGTGAGCTGCTGAAGAGCTTCCCTGTTTTGTAATACAGATGACAACATCCATCCATTCCCTGCCAAGTGGGGATGTGAGCGCAGCGGGTAAACACCCCTGGGGCCAGCAGGCAGGAGGGGGTCCTGCCCCCAGCTCCTCCTGGTGTTGGGCTCAGCCCTCTGTGTGCCTGTGGTTTGCTGCAGCAAGAAGCTTTGCTCAGTGCACACAGATTTGCAGCGCTGAGGTGTGTGAGAATTTGCTCCTTTGTGCATCTGAAACAAGGGACGGCTGCTTAGCTTGGAAAACGAGTCCCCGTGCTCTGCTCTCAATTTCTGTCCAGACACTTCCATTGAGCTAGTTTTGTCCTCACCACCTTTTCAAATTGCACAACAGCCAAAAAGTCAAATCAAAAGCTGAGACTTCAGTCACTTGCATGGCAGTAAAAGACATTACTACTGATTTTACTCACATCTTACGTCACGTTGGACTTACGTACATTCTTGTGTATCAGCTGTAGGTCTAGATTTTCCATTACAAAAGTGTAAATATAGCGTAAGATATTAAAGTTGGAGCTAGTATGGTTTTATATCACCAAAATTAACCCAGAATTTAACCCCTCACTTGATGTTGAGCATTATAACCTTCTTGGGTGTGACAGTCTGGCCAAGAGTGAGAAGTTGGCTCTGTTGAAGGGAGTTTTGCAGACATCTGGCTGTGCCACTACTGCAAAGATGGATGATTCCCAGTGAACAAGGATAGCCTGTGCACTTATCTTCTTCCAAAATCACCAGCTCAGTTTGTTACCCCTCTGTCCCTATCACTGTAGGCAAGCCAACACCTCGTCCAGCTCTGACTTAGCAGAGGTGACCCCATCTGCTCTTTAATGAGAAGCATGAAAATTCTTATTGGGATATCTTTTACTCTGCTTTATTATTGGATGTTATTGGATGGATAGCAAAACTAAGGAGCGAGTTAACCCTAAAGTGTGTCTGAGTGTGTGTATGGATGACCAAGAGTACCTAAGTCAATGGGAACTATGGCTACTTCTAAAACTAATGCCAAGCCCATGCACCATGCTCTACTCTCCCAAAAACCTTGCAGGCATAATTCAGGAGTTAACACAAAACCACCCTGTTTTGCAGGCTGAATTTGCCAGCATGGACATGGTCAAAATACATCAGGGTTATCAGAGGCCAGAGAACAGGCCAGGCACTGTTTGGTTTACAAGCACTGTAGTACCTTTTATTACGTTGTCTCTGATGGTTGTGGCTTTGCTGGCCATGAATATATGGGGATCCTGATGGTTTTGCCCTGTGAGAGCCTCAGTTCGCATTGTTTTAGAGGTTTCACAGAGTGCAAAACCACCTGGGCACTTTGAAGTGTCTGCATTGTTTTGGCCACTTATAAACACCATCAGGCAGTTTGTTTCTTTCTCGCTCCTGCTTGCTGCCAAGAAATAAATTAGAGTTAATACTTCCCTTGTTTATTTATGAGATAACAGGGTTGCCTCACGCCGCTAGGCACACCCCATGTGTACTCAGCACAGCTCTGAGCAGTGATGGGCAGTCACCTCTGGCTGCAGAGCTCGGTGAGAACTTCCTCAAGGCTTCCCCTACCTCCAGAGTTGAGAAATAACAGCAGTTTGGGGCTTGTCGTATGCTCTTCACAATATCACTGAGTGACGTTGTTCAGAAGAGGGCTCTGGTCTAACCCCCATTCCAAGTGGGGTGATGTTGAAGTCAAATCCAATTTCATAATTTTAATTTATTGCTCAGGGTCATACTCAGCTATGTTAACAATCTCCAAGGACAGAGATTACCCAATGTCTCTGGCACTTCTTCCAATTTTTGATCATCTTCATGGAGGATTTTTTCCCTCCTAACTGGGATTTCTGTTTTTACAGTCCAAGTTCATTGTCTCTTCTCATTTTGCTTTGGATACCCAAGGAGAATGTCTCTATCTTCTCTGTACCCTCCCTTTAGGTAGCTGAAGACAGCAATAAATTTCCTCCTTAGACACCTCTGCTTAGGGAAGAACACACCCATCTCCCTCAGACTTTCCTTGTAAGTCCTGTGCTTTAGCCTCCTAACCATCTTGGTGATCTTCTGATCCATTCTCTCCAGTTTGTGAGTCTATTTCCTGTGAAAAAGCCCTGAACAGGAAAGTCCAAAACCAGATACCGTATTCTGGATGCATCTTACAAAGCACCAAATAGTTCCATACAAAGGAGAATAGGTCTTCTCTATCTATTACACTCTGGAAGGTATAATAATATTTATTCTCCTCTTGGACTGTTTTTCCTTCCATCTTCTTGGCATTTTGCAGCTCCTTCTTACTTGAACAGATGCATGTGAGGCAGGAATCAGACCTAAGTTAAGCTGGGAGAGAGGATGTTGGATCCCCTTTCTCCTTCATGCTCCCATTGAGGATGACGAGGATGGAGCAAGTGATGAGAAAATCTAGTGGCAAAGCCACATAAACAGTTCACCAGGAGATGTCCACCTAAGAGCTGATTGGAAGAACAGTTATCTATCTATCTCCTGCACTGGATGGAAAGAGAATGGGGAATGGCACCATCTCTGGGCACCATGTTGTTTTCCATGACCATAGAATCATAGAGTCATGGAATGGCTTGGGTTGGAAGAAACCTCAAGGATATGCTGGTTGGCTTCCCATCTCACTCGTCTCCTGGAGGTGGTCCATGTCCACCAACAAACAAAGAGAGATAACAGGGTTTGGGGATGATGATGCAGTAAATGTGTTTTTTCAATGTGATTTTTAGGGTACCTATGAAATAAAACTTAGGTGTCACTAACACGTCACTCATCCCAGAGCTGGTGCCTGTGTCTGAACCATACATGGACACCTCTAGGCCCTAAATTCCATACTGAAGGTGCAGAGCAAACCTGGAGTGAATGTAGTAATCTGCCCTGGATTAGACCCTGCATAGGGAAGCCAGAGACATTAGGTATTTTGGCACCTACAGAGATGTTTACTGTTAAGATAATGAGCAGCCTGTTCACACAAATTAGGGTGGGTCATGTTTGCATAATGTTGATTTCAGAGGGGAATTAATCTCACAGACAACTTGTTTCTACTGCAGACTATCCATTCAGCATATTCGATACAGGATCAGATCTCAGTCTGATGAAATTGCTGCAGGGTGGATTTTGAGAGGAAGGAAGGAGGAAAAGGAAAGCACAACCAGAAAAGTTTCTTAAATTTACTGTATGATTGCTAATGGATTGCTAGGTTTAGGCAGAATTTAGCCAAGGTTTTATAATCTGTTTCTTGTTGACCTTTTTAACTAGAGGAGGAGTTTAATTATAATTAATTCCTAACTTGTTTGTAAAATATACAACTTCATTCATGGAACAAACATCTCCCTCAATCCTCCTGTGCTTCTTGCCCCACAGACTTAGAAATCTCACCATCTTCCATACAAAAATGCATCCATTCATTACTTTCCCAACACTATATGGGATCAGAGCATCACTTTTCAAGCATTCCCTTTGAAATAAGAATCTATTCAGGATATCCTTTTTTTTTAAAAAGAAAAAAATTAGATTAAATTTTAATTAAACTTCACTAAGAAATTAAATTTCTCTTTGCAGTCAGCTGGGTTGGAAAGGGCCATGGGGCATTCTGACAAAGTTGCAGCTTTTCTCAGCTTTCAGTGGGGAGGGATCTCTGCTGATTCATTCATAATCAGCCCAATGAATAATGCATTGGATGCTAATGATGGGCTGAAGGCCTGAGAAGGAGCAAGTGTACCTCCATAACTCATTATTTTGAAGGGAAGAAGTGCAGAGGGGAACATAAATAAATAAATCTCACTTTAAAAATCAGGGTAAAAAAATAAAGCTTTGAGGATCTTGTAAGTGCCTGACAAATATTTGGTGGTGTGTTTTCATAGATGTTACAAAAATTGCCTTCTGAGCTCTCACTCCATTATAATATTTTTCTCCTATCCTGAGGCTGGTGCAACCCACACAAACCCTGAGGCCAAAGGAGGAGGAAACCAGAGACCTGGGCTACTGAGAAAAAGTGAGGAGGCTATGGAGGATCAGGAACAACAAAACAGTGCAAGCTGTAGGGCTTTGAAAAGAACACGTTCTCATATTTTCCTTAGAAGACTAGAAATAATCCACGTTTAGAATTTGGGTTTTTTATTTTTTAAACAGGAACTCCAAAGTTAATAACTGCAACCATAACGTGTGGGTTTGGTGAAATTGTAATTTTAAGTCAGCCTGACTCCCTCAGTATTCAGAAAGCAGGAAGGCTCCTCCTGCCTTGCTCCTCTTCAGGACATCTCCAGCATGAGCAGCTGGAGAAGCAAAGCCAGTGAAAGCACACAAATATCTCAGTTTGGCAGCATCCAAAATCTAGACAAATTGAGATGGAAAAACAAGTGTATAAGTGGTGGAAACACAACTCTCCTGCTTCCTTCCCTGACTTTTGTCCATTCCTTTACAATTTTCAGTGAAGGAAATGGAAGATTATACGTCTCTGAGCTGTGGATTGTGTTATCCAAGGATTTGAGGGAAGAGGTGAAGGTGTGGTCAAGAGCAGACTGAGCTCCTCTTCTTGCCTTGCTAACCTTGGGAGAAGTAAATGGAGGCGGCAGCAAACGATGGATGGTTGGCAGTGCAGAGTGGAGGAGCCTTTGTACAGAAGTTGGCACTGGACGTTGCTGCACCCTGGCTAAAGTCCTCTGGTAGTTTGGTGATGATAAAATTGCTCACATGGTGGTGGTGAATCAGGCAAACTGGGTACTGTTGCCTACTTTGCTCCGGGCTCTTCTTGTGAGTCTGGGATTTATGTACCCAAGCACACAAAAAGGAGCAGTTGAAGCCAACCTGACTGTTCTCACTCCCCTTTACACCTCACGGAGAAGACACTGAAGAACGGAGTAACTGAAGAAAGGCAGTTTTACAAAGGACAAGTTGTCTTTTTTTTTAAATAGATGTCAGAAATTTCCTAACAATCTCTGGAGGGGCTCAGCTCTCCCCTTTGGCTAGAGGAAATTTTAGGAAATTAGCTTGATCTTGGATTTTAGGCTGTCCCTCTAATTGCATATAAGGGAATCTCAAAGCACCAGTGCTGGAGCACCACTGTCCACTGTTAAATATTTAACAAAGACTGTGGCATGGTTTTTGATTGGTCAACCAGCACTGACTCAGGCAATTCCTGTGCATATTTTGGGAGTTAGCACTGCCTGGGGACATTCCTAAAAGGCAGTGCCTGTGTATCACCCTATAAAGATATTAATATTATGGTTAAGGACACATCATGGCAATTTCACTGTGGAATAGGCCTGATAACCAGCATTTAGATAACCAATGCAGATATAATCCCAAATGCCTAAATTTAGATAGGATAAATAGCACCCTCGTTAATTTCTGTGATCCTACGACTAATGCTGAGTCTTCCACCAGTTCCACCAAATGGACATTCACCAGTGCTGTGAACTGGGCTGTGCAAATTAGATGGTGTGGTGGCCTTCAGTTGCACAGAAATAATATTAGCAGTAATGATGATAGTGTCGAGTCGTCAAGAACTACTTCTCTTCTTGCCTCCCTAGTTGTAGCGCCTGGCTCAGTGCTAAGTGCTGCAGATCTGGTGTTGTACAGGATTGTATTGCACTGTGCACCTTGAACAAAGGCTGTCCCTGAGCCTGTCTGACACTTGTGCATCACTGTGATGTTGATAATACATATTTGGTCTCCTCCTTGTCGTCCTGCTGAGAAATGTGTGCAAAGCTGCACATTATTTATTACACATTTTCTCTTGTACAACGGGTGTAGACTCCACTCCAATGTATGAACCAATATTTGTAAAAGGGCGGTGGTGTGTTCTGACACTTCGCAGAGTGATAATTCATCCCCATTTATCCTATGGGATCCTGAAGGATTTGCATGCCTAGGTAGGGAGAGTCAATTCCTGGTCTGACACCCCTAAGACCGTTCCTGTGACATGACTCATTTGTGGACATCAAGCTTGAACAAAGTCTACCAGATGTGCCTCCAGGTGAGATCAGTGACTTACATCAGGCTCTTACATCCCCCTGTAATTAAGGTCTTCCAGATATTTCCCACCAAAAAGCACCAAGGGAATGGTGCTCTTAATAACCACATCAATTTACTCAATACTGCTTTGCCTCAGTTCCCCACTGGGCTTAGCTGTGCTTTTGCCATGCGTTGCTGCGTATCTTCCAAACAAATATCTTCACGCCAACAACTCTCAGCGCTCAGCCGATTGCTACAGACGTTTCTCCCAAAAGGCACCAATCTCTCTCCAAGTCATTGCTGTCACCTTGGATGAAACAAACAGCAGCGTGTTCACCAGTTCTTTAGGATTTTGCAGATAATAATGCACGTTAGGTAATTAAGCTTCCCAACTCCCTTAAGGGAGGAATTGCCATTTGTGTACTGCAGACAAGTTACCCAGAGCTCATTGAGGCTAAGGGGCTTGGAAAAGGCTGTGTAATTATTTGATGGCAGAAGTAAGGCTAATTGTGGAGTCCTGACTCATGCCACTCATAATTACCATCTGCCATTAACATGGCTCGGGTTGCAGGCTTAAGAAACAGATCTCCATTCCCCTTCAGCCCTCAAATGTATGCAACCCTCACACCTGGTTTTTAGAAATGTTCCCTAATTTTGTAGATGACATTTTGTGGTTTGGCTGAAAGATACTGGGAAAATCAACAAGAAGCAATTGAACAATCTGAATTGTTCTCTCTCTGTTCAGATTTTTCACAGCATTATCTTCATCAAAAAGGTACCCTTCTGAAAGAAGTGTATTTTCTTATGATTTTCTTCTTTTTGGTGGAAAACTGCTCTGCTATGATTTTCTTTCATTTAATTGAAAACATTTACCTATCAATTTTATATATTTATTTAAAGATCTCACACTTTTAGTCAAAAATTTTGCACCTGAATATATTTAATGTTAATTATTAAAGAGAGTTCTTCATTTTCAGTATATTTTGAAAATCCAAAAGGAAAATTCTACAGTGCAATGAAACAAAAGCAATCTTTCTGCTTCAAATATTGCAAAATGATAATAAGGTGGAAATTTGGGAATTCCTTCACAAAGCTTCACCATTTGATGCTGCCTCTGGTTACTGCTTCACAGACTGGAAAGGGATTGTGTGATGGAAACCCCATCTCTTCCCACCTCTGTTACTGTGATACTACGTCTTGAAACGTCACTGAGCTATAAAGTTAGGATATTATTCTTAATAATTTCCTCCCATCACCCTAAAATATTTCCCATTCAGGACAGCGTGTGGCAGGAACACTCTCCAACACTAGAAAATGGTTCCATCAGAGATGTTGGAGTGGATTATGATTATTTGATCTCAAACAGTTTATGAGATAGACGTCCCAGCAATACCTTTGTCTCTGTTACCTACAGATAGAATAAAGTTCTCAAGCCGATGCCTGTTTTATACACATCAGAGATGAGATTCAGCTCACCTACATTTAGACGTCCCCATTGAGACCAAACGACATTTCCAACCTCGAGGAGATAAATAACGTAACCCTTCATGGCCTTTCCTTCCTCCCTCTCAAGAAAGCCCAATCCTTTCATCTTGTAGCACCTTTCAATGAAGAAAACATCCCCAATTTACAGGCTGAGAAACAACTATAAAAAGGATGCTATGATTTGCCCAGGGTCCCACAGCAGGGTCTGGTACCTGAGAGCCTGGCCCATTTCGAGGAATTCTGCATCATACAGATGCCACGCTCCAAGGAGCTCACCTCCAAACTCATCTTGCAGCACAAGCACAGCTAACAGGACTTGTGCACATAGATGCATTTGTGCCCAGCAGTACAGTTGGCTACATCCTCAGAAGCTATACAAGTATTGCAAGTGTCTGAATTCAATGAATATCGTTGAAATTATCTGAATTTCAGCTCTTCACACTCTCAAGCACGATTCAAACTGGTCAAAAGACTTGCATATAGTGGGGTAGGGAGCAGTAGACTTGGATAAATAGCCTGCCTGCAAAAGTAACATTGCCATAACACTTACGGCTTTATCTCTATTTAAGGACTGAGTGTTTATTAAACCAGAAAAGACTGGAGTTGGACATTCTGTATTTTCATTACGTTCTCTTTTATCTACTGAAACTAAACAAGCCTCCAAGCTGATTGTTAGTACAAAACCCAACTTGACCAAGAAGCTCTTAACTGCAGCTAACAAGAAGAAATAAGGTATTGTGCATAAAAAAACACCAGATTTTCTGTTTTCTATGAACGTTCTGTGGGACCATGGGTATCGCTACGAAAAATATTTAAAAAATAATGCAACATTTCTTCAAACAAAAACAATTTCACTCTGAAAGGTCAGTCATCACTTTTACTTTCTCTTTATGTATGTGGCTCATTAAATAGGAAAGAAAAGTGGAAAAGTTGTGTAAGGTGCATTTTCTTTAAGTTTGTTGAAGGGAAACAAAGCTAACCCTAGAATTTTCCTCAAGTTCCTTTTATTTTTCCTCAGAAGGATGTTTTCTGCGAGGAAATCATCAATGGAAAATGTTTGGCCAGCTGTGCTCTTATCTTCAGATCTGGAAACACATGCAATACATGGAAATCCCCACCTCACTTGAAGTTTCAAGGGGGTGACTGCATTTTGTGCTCATACTTCTTTCGATGTGATTAAGTGTTTCAGCATTTACTTTTGTTTGCTATCCATCCACTCCAGTTCGAAGAAAAACACACGAAAATTTCCCCCTTTTCCATTACAGCGCACGATTGCTGCGCAGGGATCTGCGACATTTGTGCCTGTTGACTTTTTTGTAGTCCCCTGAAGAAGGCCTCTCTCTTGCCTCCTTCTTTCACCTTCAGGGAATTTGAATCCGGAGATTAACTTGCAGCTTGCAGGAAATAGCAGAGACTTTCTGGATATATCTCGATATGGACTGGCCACCAGGCTCAGACGTTTGCACTGTTGTCAACACAGACCTTGGGTTGACTTTGGCCTGATCCTGCTGGTAGAGTCCCAAATGATCCCCAGCCATGGGCCAGGAGTCAGCATGAGCTAAGGACCACTTCTGGTAGGTTATTTTGATGCAACTGCTTTGTTCTGGAGAGACTTCAGCTCTAGGAACTTGACCAGATCGGGCCAGTTGGCCACCAAGACAGAGTATGGGCCCTGGGCATGGTTAGTCTGTCTGCAAGAAGTTCATTCATTCTCCACAGAGTGGTTTTCTTTCCCTGAGGTTAATGACAAGTGCACCTTTGAACTGCAGAGGAAAATGTCAAAAAGGTATTGTCCTTCGGTGAACGTTGTCTCATCAAAGTGCTTGCCCAACTGCTTTATTTGTCAAAATCCTCTAGGCAGAGATTACTACGTTACCCTGGAGGATCCTTGAGCAAGATCTGGTTTAACAGTTCTTTGGAAACAGCAGCCTCCCATCCTCTCTCCAGCTCAGGTAGGAATTGCAGGAAACAAACTAATAATAATAAAGGGAAGGAGGAGGTTAAGTTACTTTTTCCAACTGAACATCAGCTCAAATCATCAAGGTCCTGTGTAACCTGCTAATGCTGGCCCTGCTTTGGGCAGGGGAAGTACTAAAATAGAGTGTGTTGATAGCTGCAGGAATCTTGCAGGCTTATTTGGGCTTGCATTCACTCACCTCTGAGCACACAGCTGAAATTTCTAAATCGCTATTTTAGCTGATCGCTCACTCTCTGGAATCCATGGAAAGCCAGCCACATCTGCAGGGTTAGCAAGATCTCAAAGCAGGAGGATCACCCCACGAAGAGCCAGTCTCTCTTCGCTGGCTGAACTCAACCATCCAGGGCCATTATAATCTCTTTCCAGGTCTAATCATCTCCTGAGCCCTTCAAGCCTTCTGGGAAGAGGTCTCAGCCTATGAGCTGAAGCTGAGGTTTCTCAGGCTGAGCATCGTGTGCAATCACTTTCTCAACATGTACTTCTAATATTTCCACCTCTACCAGCTCTTGCTGTGCCACGAGAGAGTAGTGGCAGTGAAGCTATGCCAGCTGGAGGTCCTCTGTCCCCAAATCTGCTCCCACTGGAGGATGGCTTAGATGTAGAGTTCAAAAAAATTCCATCAGCACATTGCTGCCCTGCGGGACAACGACACCCAAAAATGCACCAACTTGCAAAGGACACTGAGGGTGGAGAAGGATAGCATCCTAGTAAAGCGTACAAAACACTTGAAGACCCAGGAAAGTAGTTAGAAAGGTACTTCCTAAAACCTCCATGTACCAAGAGATGTTACTGGTGCAGAGCTTGGAGCAGACTGAGGTTGGAGATCAACCAATTCACTCTCTGATCTTTCTACCTCTTCATTTTCCTCCTGGATAAGGAGGATGAGATATGAGACTTGCCTTGGATATACGAGACTTGTCTTTGTTGTACAGAAATGTGGATTTATTTGCCATCCAAAGCTGTTGAGTTTGAATTTCTTCTGTCTCTTTGTATTTTGGTTTTGTTTGTTTTTGCAAAGGTTTGACAATAGGAATTAATTTGTCTAAGAATGGTTATTCCAGTTCTTGGTCAGTCTATGCCTATGTCCTGTCTTTGTCCCATAAAGGGACTGTTGTGCAAAATCCTGTTGTTCTTTCAGGAGAAGAGCACACCTACTTGAAGTGATGGCTGCAAAAAATCTTTAAGATATGGCTTTTCTTCATACAGTTTGGATTAGGTTCTCACCACTGGATTTATTTCATAGCATGTCCATGAAGCTTTGATAAGACTTTGGAAAAAAAAAAATCACAATCATAAATTAAAAAAAAAAAAAGACATCCCTAAAACCATACATACACACATACACATGCAGACCTGCTTCAACTTGCATTACAGGTTCTCAGCCCGGGAGCAAATCACTTGGGAAATTTAATTAAACTTTAATGAGGTACTTTGATTGTTGGGCTGTATGCCTAGTGAAATTAATGTACAATGAAGGGGAGTCTCGTCATGCTGCTGGCAATAGTTGGCAAGTTCATGTAGAGCAGAGCATGTCATCCTAAATCACCTTTTGAACTCGGGAAGTGGGGAAGAATAACCAGGAAGCTCTACTGGGTCATTTAATTACAGAAAGCCCTTTGCAAGTCAGTCCCATGCAGTGAAAAATTTCATCAGATTGGTCTTCTTGGCTTTTTGGGAGGTTGGGGAAGGGAGGGCAGGCAGTAGTGGTGGTCTGGGTTGTGGGCTTCCTTCTCCTCCTCCCACTGAACAGGCAGGAGCTCTGGCATGGGGCATCCTGGGAGAGATGGGTGGTAAGCAGGCATCTCCATGGGTTCTCCACAGGACCTTGGTTCACAGCTGCCCACCAGCCACAGAAAGGCACTGTTTGGTTGTTGGTTGAGATGGAGCTTCTGTTTCAAGTGAAGGGCCCATTCAAGCTCACCCCACACACCAGGGAAAGGTTGGTTTATATTGTAATGCTGGTTAGGAGAGAGCCATTTGACCTCACAAGAATTATGCAACCAGGTCCCACCTCCTTCTGCCTCAAAGCTAGGCCTCCATCTTGGAAAAGATCAGTCATAGGTTCTCTCCTAGCCCACATGGGAACACCAAATATTCCTTCCAACCTCAGTAATTCTTTGACAAGCCCCTGAACCAGGCTGGATCTAGGTGGGGGAGGAATGAGTGCAAGGTTTAAAGGAGAGCATTGCAGGATAATTCAAGTTGGAAGGGACCTCTGGCGATTTCTAGTCTATGCACCCTGCTCAAAGCAAGGCCAATTAGAACAGGTTGCTCAAGACCTTGATAAGCTGAGACGTGAATACCTCCAGAGACAGAGATCCCATGGATGTTCTGAGGCCTCATCCTCAGCCTTCACTAAGGTCAGAATTTCACTTGAAGCAACTTGTGTCCATTGAATTTATCCATTTTCTGCACACCTCTCACAAGAAACTCTCTGTTCTGTAGTGTCACATGAGGTAGATGAAAGCAGCAATAAGATCTTCCTCAAGCCTTGTCTTCTCCAACCTGAGCAAACCCAACTCTCACCCTTTTCTCATGAATATGTTTCAACAGAATTCCCAGAGGAAGTAACCCTCTGCTTGGACTTGTTTTAGTTTGTGAGCAAGAAGCAACTTTAAAAGGTGAAGACCCAACCTTCCTGCATTTGGCTTATGAAAGAGATAAACATCGAGGTGACACCATCCATGAGATCTTCCAGGCTGATATCTGAAGTGTCTTTGAGATCCTGGAGCTGAGACTCCAGAAGCCACCTCTTTCAACGCAGCTGTAGAGATCTCAGTTTAGAAATACAGTCCTGCTCCATGTCTCCTCAGGTGTGAGGACAGGAGAGACAATTTCAGCTCTAAGCCTGTGGTACAATCGCAGAAGTGAGATCGCTTCAGATAGATTTCTAGCAATCCCAGGTAAAGTATTAAACAGTTTAACGATTGTAAACAAAGGATTTAGACTTACATGATGGTGATCTCCCACCAAGATGACAAACAGCCAGATCCCATGGAAGAGAACCTTTCCTCTCACTGACTGGCTCTTAAATGAGCCCAGGGAAGTCCCACCCTGCATCCACCCCTCCTGGTCACATGGAGGGGGGGTACAGGTGCTCCCTAGGCCAACCACCACCCTTCACCAGGTGCTCAATCACTAATTCAGGCTGTGACCTAGTGTTTCCCTTATAGGGCCTCACTTTTAGGATCCATCATCAAGGCAGGGAATGGCAACAACTTCCAGTGAGGATGGCTTCTGGGGGGACAGCTGTGTTTACTTGGAAGCCCAACTGTCAGGAGTTCATGCTGGACTTGTTAATCCCAAGGAAGATCTAAGCACGCTCTAGCCAGGTCTCCAATGCTCCACTGAAACTCCTGGCCATTGGAAAGTCAGAAATGGGTTAGCATGTCTCCACCTGACTTTGAGCCACCATTGAGATGTAGAGATTTTGGCGTGTCTCAAGGTGACCAAACTGTAATGAAACATCCTTCTCCTCTGCAGCACCACCAGGTCCTTATGTGCAATTATCGTAGATCAACTCTTCATGATGCCAAGAGATAAAGGTCCTTTACCTCCTCTGGTCCACACAAATGAACTGAAGCTCCTTGGAATGCATGCTTAACTCCAAGCACTGCATAAACTCTTGAAATACGACTGAGCGAGCCAGACAGGGACAGAACAGAAAGTTGTGTCTGTACACGCCAAGTGATTATGTACTGTGTTCTTGGAAATATGGAGGCCACCTAGCCAATAGCAGTATTTCTTTGCCTTTCTGTAAAACCATCCACCCACAGTCTTACAAAACCAAGCCGTCAGTGCACTGACATGGTGAAGCTAGGAGGAATAAAATCATTTTGTGTTCTCTGCTGATCTTTCAGCAAGACCTGTCCGTTCCTGCTCCTCTTCTCAGCACCTAGAGACAAGCCAACTTCTCCACGCTCTGGGAAGCGAAGGAAGTGTGGGTTTCTGTCATACAGGGCACTGAATGAACGGAGAATCAAAAGTGCAAGCCCAACCTTCATTCCTTCTCCTGGTGCCAATGTTTTATGATGCAACTTCCTACTCCCTCTCAGGATTGCTCCATCAGATGGACCAGACATGTGCAAAGAAGGAAAATGCTACTTCTGGGATCCCTTGTCTTGCTGACACAAGAAGGTATGAAGTGAATGAGGTAGGGATGCTGGACAGGCACGGACATCCTTCCTCAATGTTCAGATGGACACAGGTTGACCCGAGAACCAACTATGTCTTCTCCTCTGCTGTTTGTCCATCAGGGCTGTTGGGAGACCAGTCTGCTGGAGTCACTGGCAACAGGTCATTGTTTTCCAGATACTTAGCCTGTGAACAGGAGCTATGGTGCAGATGGACTCGGTTGATGCCATTGCTGCAGGTCAGAGCTGGGCTGCTGAGCAGGGATTGAGCAATGGGCATCCAGCATCCCAAAAGGATGAGAAATTCCTTGCTATCTCTAACATCTTGCTTCTCTGGTGTCCAAGGAAATGGCTGAGCTTGTGAAGCACCAGGGTATTGTCAGGACAAACATCAGGAAGACCCAAATCCTCTGCTTCTGTAGCAGAGCACAAAGACCAAAGAGAAAGTGAGGCCCAGATCTGAGCTATGGGTGAAGAGTGGATAAATCCATCAGCCACTCATTACCAAGCTGTGGTCTATGTTTAGCCATCTAAATGATGCCTCTGCTAAGGTGTTCAAGTTGGGAGCACTGCTACCCTGGGATCTCACAGTGGAGACAGCTGGGCATGTCTGGGAAGTAAATCCCACCTTAAGTCACTGATCAGACTTGCCCAAATCTGTGCAATCACTGGGGAGGGACCTGGCAGGCTCAGTTAAATGTTAAACATTGAGTGGATGCATCCAAATCTGCCTGTGAGCTGAAAGAGGCATGGGTCCAAGGGGAAAAAAAAATATATTCACATGTGATCCTGCAATGTGGTCATGTAAATAATGCCTCTAACTGCATGATCACATCACAGGATCTCCTGTAACTCCAGGTCTCCTGCAATGCCTGGCACCTGGAAGGAGCCAGGAGGTTGCACAAACATGCTTGAGTCTGATGTTTCCTAATACTGGAGCACTTGCCTCTGCGACTGTTACACAGTTCTTCCATTATAGTCTGCAAAGGGAAAGGAAGTGGGAATGTTTTCTAAGGTTCTGAAGAACCCAACAGACAAATCCACCCAAATCCTATAACGTGGCATTACCCTGAGCCCCCAGTCTGCATCTACACTCATAAATGAACAGCAGCAGCATCAGGAGCACACACCCTTCTGCTACTACTCTCTGTGATTTGCAGTGTGCTACATTTGCTGTGAGCTGCAGATGGTCTGAAGTGGGAGAGGTGTGGGGTGGGTCCCTCCACTTGCCTTGTTCATACACTTGTCTTCAGATGTAAGTTCTTTAACCCATCAGAAACAGCATCATAGGCTGCTCCAGCCTTAGCTCTGGCCAGATGTAGATTGTGCACATGTATACATTCACATGGATGTATAATACCTTCAGTAAATAAGAGAGGTAGAGTTGGGATTCTGGATCCTCTGGATCAGAGCTCGTGGTGCTTCTGTTTCAAAAGCAAATTAGACCTCAGGTCTTTGCTGCTCAGGAGGGGTCTGAATCATGACAAGTTTTGTGGTATGGTGTGATGCCCAAAGCAAGAATTCTGTCCCTGACAGCAGAGAATTAATTAGTTGGTCCCTGTTCAGGGGTGCTGAGAAGCCTATTTTAAATTAGTTTTTTCTGTGTTCCCCCTGGATTTTGGCCAAGACCCAAACAGGCAGCATAGAGACCCTTCAAGTGACTTTTAATTTGATGGAGAAGCAAGTCCAGCCACTCTCACCCAGGCTTCAGGAAAAAAAAAAAAAAAAAAACAGGAGCAGTACTTGGTTTCTCAAAGCTAGAAGATAAAGCAGTGGCAGAGGAGAAGGATTTTGGTGCTACAGACGCACTGAGTAATCAGCAGACCCCAAGGTTTGTGCAGTCCCCACTGCAGTCACCCAGAGCAGGGGTTCCCACCTCCTGGCCAGGCAGCAGGGAGTGGGACCATCCATCCCTGTGGTGCCTCCTCACTCCCTGGGATGCTGGGAGGGAGCAGCAGGATCATGACTCAGCCCCCACGTGAGTGGGTTTCCTTCCTGCACTGCCAGCCCAAGCTTCTGATGTTTTGTTCGCTTGCAAAGCTCTGGGAGCCAGGATCTGAGACCGGCGCGGGAGCTCCTGGAAAATCAAAGGGAAAGAACAAAATCTTGGGCTTGCTGAGGCCGTCCTCACTCCCCTGCTGAGATGTATGGGCTTCCCAAGCTCTGAGGGAAGGGAAGGGCCATCCTTCTTTCTTCTTCTACTTCTTTCTTCTTTCTTTCTATTTCTTTCTTCTTTCTTTCTTTTTACCTTCCACTCTTCTTTCTTCTCAGAGTGTCCTCTGCTCCACGGAGTGGGAAATGCGACCCCAACAGCCCCTCATGCATTGTAATGGGAGTAAACAGGGGTGAGGCGGCAGCTCAGCTCTCATAAACCATCCTGGACAGGAGGCTGCCAGATTTTCTCTATTGTAACACTTTTCTACATTAATGCCAAAGGCAAAAGCTTCTCAATGTTAGGGGAAAAAAAAAAGAAAAAAAAAAGAAAAAAAGAAGAAAAATAAAGAAAGAGTAAAAAAACCCACCAAAAAACCCAAAATTTACAGACTCTGGAGGTGTCCAGACTCAACTGTCCGTCCCTGAAACTCCCTTAGGTTACTCCCCCTGATCCATACCCTTCCCTGATGTCCCAGCTACCCAAACCTCTGGGCAGGACGAGTTGGCCTGGGCACTGCTGTACTGGGGGCTGTGATAATTTCATAGTGTGGATGGTTGTGGTTGAGAGCTGGAGATCTTTCCTGTCCTGTTTTTTCAACCACTGCAAGCCTTGTGCAGGTCTCTCTGTGTCCCAACCTCTGTCTGGAGATGATCCTTTAAAACGTGCCAACCTTCAGGCAGTGCCGAGGTTTTCTCTTGAGCCTGTGGATGGTGCCAGGAGGGCTGCAGGAGGAGCACACACTATCCGTGTATGAAAGAGGAGGGCTGGCCATCACTAAATTTTACTGATTTCTTGCAAAAAGTTGGAAATCTCTTTCTCAGAGAAGATTCCCATTTCTCCCACTCCCTCCACACCCACTGCACAACTTTTCCCTCTTCCTCGACCAGCTGGGCTCTGCTGGGGTCTCAGACCCAGCTCTTCCACCCTCTTTCCTCTTTCCATATCTGCTTGACAGAGATGGGCAGGAGCCAAGCGAGCCCCTCAGCCATAGAAGCCTCAGCTCCTGCCTTGAAGGGACTCTCCCACACATCCAGAGCTGAGCAAGGCCTTATTGGGCCCAGATCCCCTCTAGGTGGGCTCCAGTAGGGTAGGGGCAGGCAACACACTGGGTTTGACCAAGAGGACTGATGTGGAAACTACTCTTGACTGATGCTGGATCTGAGTACGTAGAGTTGAGACTGACCATCAACCTCCAAAGAGGTTGTGGAATTCTCCCTCCTTTATCTCCAAAAGTCCTGGGACACGGTGCTGGCCACCATGCTCTGGGAGGCCCTTCTGGAGCAGGGTGGGACCAGGGGGACCCAGAGGTGACTCCAACTGTTTTCTCACTCTGTGGGTTGAGCTGGCACTATCCAGTCCTGGGCTTGTTTCCCCAGCTACCCCTGCCTTTGTGCTGGCACCCCCAGCCCCGGTGAGGACAAAGGCCCACCAGGCCTCCTGCCTCGAGGCCAAGCCCTTCTCCACCAACACCCTACTCTGTGCCTTCGCCCCTGTTTTCCCATTCCCAGTGTTTATCCTCCTGCACGTAGCCCTGGGGGAGCCATAGGATTGCATGGAGGGAGAAGTTATTTTTCCTTGACATAAACAGCCAGGCCTTTCCTCGGCCCCTTCTCTTGAAACGTGGAGGTAGGCCCTGGACTCATAACATCCGGCAGGAGGGGCTGGCCTTATCTGCCAGGAAACACTCAGCTCCGGATACATCCTCCCTGCTCCCGGCACCCGAAGCAGCTCCCATTGGCAGTGCTGGGCAGGAAACCACTCAGCAGCTTGTCTCATTCCCTCCTCTGGAGGGATGGGAGGGAGGGCCTGAACCTGCCCTCCCCGCTCCGAGGAGGAGCTGCAGCTCCCGGTGGGGTGTAGAGCTGCGGTAGAGGGACAAAGGGGTGGAAGGAGAAGGGTATTACTTGTGAAGAGATAAAGGTTAATGTGGGCAAAAAGGAATTTTGGGGAGTGGGTGGTGTCGAGGGTCTCCCTTAGGCTGTGCCACTTGTTTGTAGGGTGACCTCAGTGAGATCTTCTCAGTCCTTTCTCTGCCACTGTTTTGCCTTCTGCTTTGAGAGCAATGGAAGGAAAAAAATAATCTCACATGTAATCTATTAGCATGGGGTAGAGACCCTTTGTGCCAAGGGCAACACAAGGACTTGGTCCTGTTGGAATTCCTGGTAAGAGGCAGCTCATGTCACAACACCAGACTGAAAAAGGATGGGAGGGAAGGAAGCGTTAGCTCCATTTTACGAACAGGGAAACTGAGTCACGGAGCTGCTGCTTGTCACCAGGGTCTGCCCCTGCCCTGTGTCACAGGGACAAGCCCTCTGTGCCACCCAGCTCACACCCAGCTCTTCCTACCCTCTCTGAAGAGGTCAAACCTTGAGATTAAGCCACCCCTTTCCAAAATCTCCCCTCTTCCCGAAGCTTTGTGATATGGGGGCCATCTCCCTCCATCAGGAGGAGGAGAGGGGCCACCACCTGCTCTAGGGACATCAAGGACATCACCCACCCGAGGGCCAGAGCATGACACACACACAGCTCCCGGCCGGTCCCAATCCACGCTATCCGGGAAGGTGACCTCATCGCAGCTCCCAACGCCCAGCCACCGGGGGTCAAGGGCTGGTGGGGACAAGGGATGGACTCATGCTCTGGCCACTTCTTGGCAAGGAGAGGGCCTTATTCTGGCCCAGCCTCAGCACCCCTGAGCTGCAGCCCGGTCTGAGGTCATTTTATCCCTTCCTGCAGCTCTGATTTGATTTTCCTGCTGGTTCCCAGCCTGGAGAAAGCAGACCACAAACCGCAGGACTCTGGTGTGCACAGGAAGGGAGGGGAAACATGCCCAGGAGTGATGGGGAAGGAGTCCTTGGTTTGGAGACCCCCGCAATGCCTCTAAGCCACCATGGCCACCACCTCCCCGCAGGAACATCCAAAAATGGTCCCTTTCCACCTTTACTGGCCCCTTATTTTCTGGCTGCTCCCTGCAGCTGTGCCTTGGGGAGCACTGAATCCCTATAGCATGCTATGGAGTGAGGGGAAGACTCGTGCCGTGCCTTCACCAGCCTGCCAGAGAAGGGGTGAACGGCTCCGCTCCTGAATTTTGCCTCCACTGCTGGTGTGCGCTGGGAGGGGGATGGCGGCTGCCGCCGGTGTTGGGCGTGTGCCCGGATCCGGATGGTGAGGCCTGGCTCCCAGGGAGCCGCACCTCGCCTTGGCTGCGGCTCCCAGTGCCCTCAGGGGGCCCCCAGCTCCCGGCCTGGGCCTGCAGCTGCTCCCGATGTTCCGAGCGTGGGGTGACAGGCTGCTGCCGCTCCTCACGTGGCTCTGGGCTGGGCGAGTGGGGACAGGCTCGTCTTGTAGGAGTCTCAAGGCTGGGGTGCACGGAGAAACCCCTTATCCCCTGGGAAATGCCATTGCTGTGAGCTCTGGGCAATGGGCCTTGCACTTGGCAATGCCAAATATGTGAGAAGAGAGGGAGGGATGATTCTTTTGGGGTTATTTAGTCAATCCCATGGCAATCAGGGCATGGTAACAAGGAGCAGAAATAGCCAACGTCCCAGAGAGAAGGTCCCGTAAGGGGGATAAATGAATTGTGTGCAGGTGGCAACAGCAGGAGCTGATCTTGTTGGTGGCTGTGTCCCCCTCATTACACCATACCCAGGTTCCCCTGCAGAAGAGTGGACAGAAAGGACCTTTTGCAGGATCCCTGTGTTGGGTGCACCCTCCAATAAGAGCTTTCTTGGAAGGAAGCAGCCCCCTGGGTTTGCTGGTTGAAAGACAGAACCAAGGCACATCCACAAAACACCCTGGAAGAGCAACAAGGAGCTGCCTTGGCCTTGCTCCATCAGTGGTGACACCAGCAGAAGACTCCGTGCCCTTGTGCCATGCCAGTGCAGGAGTCACCACAGGCAATGATGCCAGCAGGACACTCCAAGTCACCCAGTTCATAGCAGGACCTAAAAGGGGGCTCAGCTGCATGTGGTCAAGCATGGGTCTGGGTGCCTGAGCAACAGACAAAGGAAAAGACAGAACTATGTCCACAGGGACACGAGGTGGGGGACAAAGGAGTACCAGGTGATCTTTAAGCCCCCTTCCAATCCAAACCATTCTGAAGCATAGGACAGGGGTATATTGGTGCCTCCCTGAACAGTCATCCACCTTCTGGGACCACGGGCTGCCTGAGTCAGAAGTAAAAGATGTTTGGAAGGCAAGGCAACGTGGTTGTGCCAGGTTGGGTTGGGTGACCTCCGGAGACCCCTTCCAGCCAACACACACAGGCAAGTCATCACAAAGTGCATTAGGAAACTCACTCCTCCATCATCAGAGTTCACTGACACACCAAAGGCAGAGTCTTGCCTTAACCTCACCGTATCATCTACGTAGGACCCAGCATTAAAAGCGATGACGAAAACGGGATCAAGGCCATCGGGATGACTTGCTGCCCCGTAGACACACCGCGAGAAGTAGAGGCATGTGTAAGTCATGCCTTGAGGCATTTTGTCAGAAAATGATCCACAATTTGTAAAGATAACCACAGATCTTTTTTTATTTAAAAAAAATGGAAGTAGAAAAGTTTGGCTGAATATATCAACAAAAAAAAAAATTAAAAAAATAGCACTCGCACAGGAAATGTTTCTCCTTTGAAAACTTTGTCAATAGCTACAGCAATTTAAATCATAAAACAATCATCGTATAAAAACATATTTATTTAAATTAAATATTTTATGCAAACTCATATGTACACTCATTCAAAATGCATAGAGTCACACAAAAAAGATGGAATGTATTAGCTTAAAAACCTGTGAAGTTGTGTTTTTTAAGTATTATTTGCAATTATTATTAATACACGTTTGGGACTGAAACCAGAAAATCATAGCCACGCTACTAACTAATCATTACCAAGTGCCATACAGTAAACACTAAGATTAATCATGTCATATAACTGATTTAAAATAAAGCTTCATCTTTATGAAAAGAAAGAGAACTCGAGCAATACAAAATCCGAGGGGAGGAATAATGGAAGGAATAAATCAATGTACAGCTTTATTACAAGCAATAATACGCTGAAGTTAGAGGAGGCATTGGGCACTGCGGCTCGAAACATTAAGCGTTCGTCCTCAAAGGATGCTTGATAAAAATGTGTCTGCTACATCATCGTCTCTTTGCCAAAGTGCTCATCCGAAGACTTTTCCCCGGCCCAGTGGGGTGCGGAGCACCTGCCACTCCCACTTTGGGATTGCTTTTTCTGGGAGGCCAAGGGGGATCCATCCACGGTTGACGATGGCCAGATGGTGTCATGCAAGCCCTGATCTCAGCTTCCTCTGAAATGCGTGGAGGTTGCACCCCCTGCAGCCTCTGGAGCCCACCCAGGGCTGGCAGCATCCCCGCTGCCTTGTCCTCAGCGATGTCCCCAGGGATGAAGTCACCACTTGGGACAATGCAACACATTTAGGGGCAGGGACACGGGGAAGGTTGAACTCTGCTGGTGTGCTTGGCCAGGCTGGGAGGCAGCATCACCAATGCCAAGAGCAGGGACACGGCTCAGCACTGCTCACTGGGCCCCGTACCCAGGGCAGGTTCTTGGGTAAAAGCACACTCACAGATCATGTGCCCATTCACCAAAATCTTCCCTTTTTTCACCCCCATTCCTGCTGTTTCCCTTCAATGGGGTTTCACTCATGCTGTTTGTGAGTTGCCATGACCCTCCCAACTCCAAAGCAGAGCTGAGGGTACCCCAAAATGGGATGCAACCTTCTCATGCTCCCAGGAGCATCTCTGCTTTGGAAGAGGGACTTTGGCAGCAGGAACCCCCCTTGGCCATTTTGGAGCAGGACACCCAATGCTTGGCACCAGCGGCGAGCTGACGACCAAAATCCTTTACCTAAGCCACCAAGGAGACTCCACGGCCCTCACGGTTCAGACTCGGACACCCTGAGGGGAGGTGGGCGATGTCCCCAGGAGCAACGCCTTGCAATGCCGTCAGGTCCTTCCTCGGCCCGTCCACACTGCCATGGCTTTAGGAGACGCTGTAGTTGTTGTAGTAGGTGGCCGTGGCATCGGCGAGGACGGAGATGAGGCTGTTCTCTGCAGCATGGGAGCCACCGGCTGTTGAGGCTGCCGGGACGTGTCCATTGGCCAAGCCTCCAGCGTGGTGGTCACTGTGGCCGGGGGTGTTGAGATATTGGTCGAATTCGTTGCGGTCCATCTCCCCCAACAGCTCAGCTTGGCTCAGCTGGTCCAAGGTGTCAAAGCCATGGTGGTCGGGCGGGGGGGAGAGCTGCCCCAGGTGGGCATGGAGGCTGGTGGGGTGCAGAGAGGGGAAGGTGGGTGTGTAGTAGCTTGGAGGGGGAAGCGGGGGACAGCTGGAGGCTGGGGGGATCATGCAGGAGCCCGGCTGCGGCATGGGGCTGAGCGGGTGGTGGTTGCATGGGAGGGAGCTGCCCGTGTACTCTGGGGAGAAGGAGGCTCCAGCAAGGTGGGAGCGGTGATGCTCATCGGGGCAGGGCGAGGAGAAGAAGCTCTGCTCCGGGTCTATGGCGTCCAATGGAGACATCTCGGGAGGGGTGGGCAGCCCATAGGGGTAGGCGTCCACGCTGGTGCTGCTGCCACTGCCTGGGGGATCCCGGTAACCCCGGACGGGCGGCAGCCCCGGGCGAGGGGGGTACTCACCCGGCCCCTCCTTCTCACCCCCGGCCCGGCTGCAGGTCCGCTTCTCGGGCACGGCGTTTTGGTCCCGTGCCAGGCTGCCCAGCAAAAACCCAGGGTCCACCCGCTTGCAGATCCTCTTGACTTGCTTCTTCCTCCGGGGCCGGTACTTGTAGTTGGGGTAATCTTGCATGTGCTTGACCCGCAGCCGCTCAGCCTCCTCCACGTACGGTCGCTTCTGCGAGAGGCTCAGCGCCTTCCAGGATTTGCCTGCAAAGGAGAACACAACTCCCCTTAGCGCCCACCGCCGCCGTCTTCCCAAGGGGATCCCATCACCATGTGGAGGGCACATCCTACAGACACAACATGAGGACGAGACGGCAAAGAACGGGATTTTGAAGCCAGTTTCCACCGTTCTCCCCCCCACGAACTCCCCAGCGGGGTCATGCTGTGCTCAGGGTGCAAACAACCCAAGGCAAATAAACTCCCCCAGGGCTGGATCCGGCCATGCCCGGCAGAAAGTCAGCGGGGAAGTGCTGCTGAGCGGGGCCATGCCCGGCTGAGCACGGGTCAGGACGAAGCGTCCCTGGATGCTTCCCAGCCCCGGGCGCTGCGACCTCGCTGCTCCCTACCCCAAACGCGAGCTGCACGAGATGTCCCTGAGAGCACGGGGTCACGTCCCACGGTAAGGACACCCCAGGCTGACCTCTGGGGGGAGAAACGATGATATCAAAGTGTTTGGTGCATTCCCATCACCAAAGAGAGAGCAGAAATGACACTCAAGCAGAGATGCTGCCTGGAAAACCAGCAAGGAGAAAACCCAAACCACCAAAGAAAACACCGCAAAACTGCCCAGGGAAACAGAAACTTTGGGGAAGAGGCTGAATGGCAGAGTGTTGCAATCCGGGCAGCTCTTTCTCAGGCTGTCTGATTTCTGTTTGCCCGCAGTCTCGCTGAAGAAATGAGGATTTGGGAAAGGGGGAAACGGTGGATATGGAGCGGGGAAAAGATCTGTGTTCAAAATAGGTTGTGAGAAGAAACAGCAGGAACACCCCACTGGCTGCTCGTGCTCTGCTGGGCTGGTCAGCAAGTTTGGGGGAAAGTGGGAAAGCAAAGGCACACCAGGAAAATTGGGGAGGGGGTGCATGCAGGGGGGTCCCATGCACCCAGTGAGGTTTGCAGCCCAAGGGGCAGCACGGAGCGTGTGTGGGTTCCTATCCCGAGTGCAGGACCCCATCCATGGGGGTGTGTTGGGGTGTGGGACCCCGATCCGTCTTTGTGCCCCATGGGATGCCCATATGGGCGCCCACTCAAGCTCCCCCCTGACCCCCCCGCAGCTCCCCCCAGTCTCCTCACCGAGCATTTTGCTGAGCTCCGCGTTGTGCAGGTCGGGGTTTTGCACGGCCAATCTCTTCCTCTCGTCCTTCGCCCACACCATGAAAGCGTTCATGGGGCGGCGGATGCGGCTTTCGCCTCCTTTCTCCCCCGGTGGGCAACGGGGGGGCGGCCCCGGCTGCAGCCCCTCGGCCGCCTCCCCCTCCAGCCGCTCCGGCCAGGGGTAGGTGCTCAGCAGCGCTGCCATGGCCCGGCCCCCCCCGGCCCCGCAGCCTCCTCCGCCCTCGGGGTCCCCGCGCAGTCCCAGCCTCCCCGCCCGACCTCCCCGTATTTATGAGCTCCTTGGAAAAAACCTCCTCCAATGACACCGAAGGGACTGGGCTGCTCCTCCTTGTTTGCAAACTCCTCTCACCCGGCCAGGATGGCGCGGGGAGAAAACTTCTCCCCACCCTCTTTGCCCCGCACCCCCGGGGCTGGGGGCAGCCTCCCAGCGCCCCTCAACACCCCCTCCCCTTTTTGGTGTCATTTCGGTCCTTTTTATTTTCNTCCTGTCTGCAAGGGGAAATGCAGGCTTTGCAGGTGTGTGTCCTTTTCCCATCTGTGCGGTGGCACTCGGCATGCTCACCCCGTTACCCTGATTTCCCAGATCCTTTGTATGGGAGGGAGCTGGGATGTGGTCAGGCTCCTTTGTGAGCACTGGGAGAAGGCAGAACCCCAATGGGGATGCAGTGTCCCCATGGAGTCCCCATTGCTCAGGCCCGGGACATGGGGAGACAGAGGGCTACCACGATGTGTTGTGGTCTTTCCTTCTTGCTGCTGCACTTTATGGTGCAAAGCCATGGGATGCGATGGAGGCACCACCATCACGCAATGACATTCCCCATCAATAAACCCAAAATCTCATTCTGGTGTAGGAAAATCATCCCAAGGGGCAAAGCCACTGCAGCCCAGATGGGCTGGAAGCACCTTCATCACGCAACATTTCCCATGAACAAACCCTAAATCCCATTTTGGTGCAGGAAAATCACCCCCGGGGACTTAGAACCTGCAGAAAGGTGATGGGACCGAACCGGACCCCCTTGCCCAGCTCAGCCCCGAGGAATACATTCAGTTGCTCGATCCCTTTATGATTCTGACCCCCTGACATGGGCTCTGCTTTGACTGATGGTGGATTTCCTCCCCGCACTGCCAGAAAGCTGCGGGGCCGGAGGAGGAGGCATTTCCTCGGGCTGCTCCTGATACATGAAGAAGGGGAAAAAACGCAGTGTGGATCGCGGCCATGGTGTTTGTGCAGGTACAGCCACGTGCCTGGGTGTTCCTATTGACTCTTGGCAGGTTCCCGGCGATGGGTCCCAGCTCTGTCGGGGTTTCCTGGTTTGTGCAGGAGTGGGATCGCTGTGTGCTGCTCCCCCAAGGTGGGAGCCCCAAGTTTTTCCCCACGACCATATGAAAACCTCAGGGAAACGTTTTCCAAAGGAACTGATTACATCTATTTAAGCTATTTACATGTGGTAGGTAGATCAGAGCCACGCTATCTGGGAATACAACAGGAAGGCAACGTCTCTTCAATCTGAAAGGTGCAGGAGATTTCCTAACCTCGGGACAGCTTTACAAACCCTTCACACACACACACGCAGCCCCGGCACTGAGCGACCGCCTCTCGTCTACGAGAACGCTTCGGAGCCGTTCTCCAGAGCCGTGCACGCTGCGGGGACGGCCCCGTGTCACACCTCAAAGCACCAGGACGGGGGAGGGATGGAGGATGCCAAGCCCCCATCCCACTCCCAGCAGCTGTACAGGTCCATGTCTCTCTCCTCCCATTTCTTTTCCCCGTGTATCCATATGGTTTTCCATATGGACCGCATCTCCCAGTGCACGGTGAATGGACATCGCTCCTCTCCCCATTCCCTCTACAGATCCAACCCATGAGCAAACCATGGAACCACAGAATCATTCGAGTTGGAAGGGACCTTCATCTGCTCCACCTCCCCTGCAAACTCTCCATCCTCTTGGAAAACCGAGGGGAGAAAACCCTTCACATCCCTTTTTCAGGTTTCCCTTTTGTAGGAGTGAAACTGAGCTGCCCACCGTTGCGAGATGTTATTTTGAGCGTTACGCTGCTCAGCGTTATTTTTAAACTCTTGGGATGCACGAGGCCTGGATCTAATTATTATTATAAAAACACCACCTCTACGCTTGAGGCCCTGGAGATCTTTTTCAGCAATAAATCCCCTCAAGGGAAAAGGAAAGGAACGGAGGAATTCCACTGGAACCCATTGACACGACGCAACCGGGTCCGTCCCGCGCCGCAATTCCAGGACGAGAGGAAAGGGAGAGGGTAAAGCGCTGGGGCCTCCCCCTGCCTCCCCACAGAGGCTCTCAGACCAATAATAAACACTTTTTTTCCCTCCTAATACATTTTTTTCCCCTTCTCCTTTAGCACCTGGCATTCTGATCGCATTAGTAAGATGGGTTTCATCCTGCGCCCTACCGAAAATGCTGGTTAAACCTGTCCTGGAGGAAGCTCCGCGTTACATAAAGGCAGCCGGGGCCATGTGAAAATGCCACCTCTTAATTGTGACCGTAGCGGGGTAATTAGCAGCAGTCTGGATGGAAAACTCAGCTTTTTTTTTTTTTTTTTTTTTTTTTTCTGCTTACCTTCTCGATTCTGGAGCAATGCTTCTTACCTGTATCTGGGGCACAGGAAGAGCTCTCGCAGGGCTTTGATAGCGGGGAAATCGCAGCTGAAGCCACGAGCTAAAATAGACCGAGCAGACAAAGATGGGGAAAGAAAGTTCTGTTCTCCCCATTTCGTGGATGGGGAACGGTGCTCCCATGGGGTCACGGAGAAAATCTACGCTGTGTATCCAGTCCTTCCCCACTCTCTACAAATCTCCCATTTCGGTGTTCTACCCCAAATGGTGATTCCCTTTTTCACGAAGAGATTAAAGCAAGTGAGAAAGCAAGAATCCTCACTTAGCTCAATATTCCCTAATTACTGATGGAGCCCTCGTCCCGTTGGGGTGCTGGGAGAAGCTGGAGCTTTCCCCTCCCACACCCCATGGTGAAAAACGAACACAAAAATACAAAAATGTGAACATCTGAGCACACACACACAGGCGTGGTGATCAGTATTTCCACTATGTCTGTTTTTTAATACAGCTTTCATAGTTAAAAAATATATTTTAGTCGGATAAAGGCTAGCAGAATTTCCTTTTCACACTTTAAAATCGATAAAAATGGATAAAGGAGGGGAAAAAAACAACTTTGAGTGACTCAGAAGCAGAATTTAAGTTCTGACTTGCTGAGAAACCGAGTTTCAGTTTGGCATGGGAACAATTTTCCCACTGCTGCAACCACAAACTTTTTTTTTTTTTTCTTTGTCTTTTAAGCATATTTACCAGTCCCACATCGCTTGAAGTTTGCTTACAGCAAGAAAAGTTTGCTTATCCCTGCACGGGATAGGTACAGAGACAACACCCTTGCTTGTTGTCCAAACACTCTGAGCTTTCCTCGGGTGCCTCGGCCACGCTGCAGCTGAGATTCACAACCCCACAGGGCCCAGGAGCTGGGAAGAACTAAGCCAAGGGCTGCTTCAGCTGCTAGCAATCCTCGTGCTGTTCGAGGACACGGCGTTGTAAATTCTTTTTTTTGGAGGCAGTGATGCTCTGCAGCGTTCCCAATGACTTTGTGTGGTTTTCCTCTCTTCTTGCAGCTTCCTTCCTCCCCTCGGCGCTGGCAGGTTTGGAGGTTTCGTGACGTAAATGGTGCCTTTTGAAGGTGCGTGCTTGAGGAATTTCAGTCTTGTGTGTTTAAATAAGAGAAAATTGGTTAATTACATCGCTGCATTCAGCTGATTTTGCCAAGAGCTGCTTATTTGAAAGAGATGGGCACGAGAACTGTCTTTAGCTTAAAGGAAAACTGCATTCATTTACCGAGATGCTGAGCTGAATGGGTCCCCAAGCGCATCTCCTAAATCTCACAAAGCAGCTGTAGATAGTATCTAACAGCTGAAATTCACAGACATAAGGATACGAAGTTCTGGAGCCTCAACTGCTGTCTTGCTACTTGTACCACTTCCCAGGCAGACACCAGCAAGACCAAACCCTGTGTCCAGGTGCAGTCCATGAAGCTCAAGAGGATTTTGGTTTGGTAACAGAGTACTTGAGCATGGCCTCTGCTTTCCAGAATACATTTATGCATGCAGGTAACTACAGGCACTGAAGTCAGCATATTCACGTTGCACCAGGGGAGGTTCAGGTTGGATATTAGGAAAAATTTCTTCTCCAAAAGAGTGGTCAGGCACTGGAACAGGCTGCTCAAGGAGGTGGTGGAGTCCCCATCCCTGGAGGTGCTCAGGATAGATCTGGATGTGGCACTAAGGGACATGGTTTAGTGGTTTAATGGGCAACCTTGGTGGTAGGTGGATGGTTGGACTAGGTGATCTTGGAGGTCTTTTCCAACCTTCATGACTCTATGATATTGCTGTTCACAAAACTGCAATTGCACATCACCGAGCTTGGCATGGAGAAAGCTTTGCACCAAAGCTCAAAGTGAAGAACAACACTGTACCTGCAAAGAATGCACGTAACTCATGGGAAACCGTCATCATCTTCAATGTCACTGCTGAGCTGGGATTAGCTGGGATTAAGCTGCATCA
>WBMW01001863.1:43949-74276 GCA_013396635.1 Penelope pileata
AGTGTTCAAGGCCAGGCTGGATGGGGCTTTGGGCAACCTGGTCTGGTGGGAGGTGTCCTTGCCCATGGCAGGGGGGTTGGAACAAGATGATCTCTAAGGTCCCTTCCAACCTGAACCATTCTATGATTCTATGATTCTATGATTACCAAAATTGGAAACTCTTCAGTATCTATGCTGTGTGTCTCAATCTGGAAGCAAAAGCAGACTGGTGACTCCCATTTTGCTTGGTTTCTGGGTAATTTCACTTGGAGGTACATTAAATCTGTGCTGCAATGTGTGGGTACGATGGACAAATATCTAACAGAAGACACAACTATTTAAAAGTCCTATTTCCATGGGAATAAAACCATTTCTTTGTGCTCACATTCTGCTAATTTCACCAAGTAATGATGTAATTCTTTTTCTTATGCTTTCTAAAATGACTTTCTTGCCAAACCAGAGTTTGGTTAAAACTGGACTCGCAACCCGTTACAAACAAAAAAATAATTTATTTCTTTGAAACATGTCGTTGTGTCTGTCATCCACTTCACAAGACAGCATCTGTAAGAAGAGCTTTTTGTTGCCTAATCCAAAGTTGGCTGAACAGTAACATACAAAGAAAAGTGCAGCAAAGTGAGTCACTTTTTTTTCAGATTTTGGTACATCACGAAATATTTGTTTCCCACAACCCATGTTCTGCACACGCTCGAGGCACATTAAAATAAAATCCCACATTTCCCAGGAAAAAGTGAAATTCCCACTTATTGTAACAAAGAGAATCTTCTCTTTGTAGCTCGTATTTCAACCTGAGCCAGCTTTAAACCCTAGGTATACTGTGCTTAGCAGTAGTAGCACCATAAATTTAAAGATTTATTCCTTTTTTTGTTCTTTCTGTAACTAACACTGGAATCCAGCCAAACACTTTCCATAGGAATTAGCACAGAGAAACTCGTGGAAGATTAATAGAGAGAACAAGCAAACAAACCCAGCAGTATTCGGAGAAGGAAACCCTATTCATTTACTGGCACCTTTTAAACTTAAAATCCCAAAGAGACCGTAAGGTTCAGCTGCTTAGGAGTTAAAAAAAAACATCATGGGAAACACTCAGGGCTTCTACTGACAAACACAAACTAACTCATGGTGAGCAAGAAACTCCAAGAGCTGCCTTAAGGCTTTGGATGCTTCAATATAGCATGAAAAAATATTTTGGTGCCTTCTCCCATTGAGATTTTTTTTTTTTTCCCATGTCCCAGCAATCTCATAGCGTTTAATCTAAAGCAATCTCATTGTATTTAAGGGATTATTAAGGAAGGCAGGGAATGAGCCCAGCTATAGCAGCATCACACTGGCTCATATTTGAGTGCTGACAGTAGATGCCATAAGGGTTAAAAACTTGTAGCACGCCAGCGGGGAGCACAGAGAAAGGCATCTTGTTCTCCCTTACAACACTGCACAACTCCAGTGATCTTGCAACGAAGGAGCTTGTCCTCGGGGCAAGAAAGGTGTGCTGCAAACCTAAGGAGTGAGAAGCCCAGTTCAGCTGCAGCTAAAACATCTCGAGCCATGTGGACTGTGTATTGCGGGCTACGTTTCTCCCGCTGGACAATAAAAGCAGCTTAAGGAAATTTTTTCGTCTTACATCTGCATCTTGACAATGTTTTTCAAACCACATTCAGCAACTCAGCTGAGCTAACACAATAAAACATGCAGCCGTGTCATGCAGCAGAGCAGGCCAATGGGATGTTTTCGATTTAGGCTGATGAAACGCAGGCAGGCCCCAAGTCAAATGAACAGTAATGGATTTAAATCCTGGTGGGCTGCTCTGGATCATGCCATGGTAACTGGCTGCCTCTCAGGGCTCTGCTGTCAGTTTGCTGTGGCCAAGGCACTATCAGAACCAGACTCAAGGATGGCAAAAGCTTCTTCCCACTCCACTACCTCGCTTCCAAGCTCACTCATCTCCTCTGACAGCTTTTTGAGTGAGATCAAGGTGCCAAAATCCATCTGGAGTGTTTGAACTCTCATACCAAAGCACTTATCATAGTGCTGAGCTCCAGAATGACTGATTTCCAGGTTTACCATGAGGAACGGCCCCTAATTTGATTTCGATGTATAAATGCAATATTAATGCAGATGAATAGCTGTGCTTCTAAAATCTACTTGGTCTCCCAATTGCATAGAAAACCTTGCTCATCCCAGGCAGCTTTTTGAATGCTGGGTGCATCACTGAGGGTACCATGAATGTTGCCTGGGAACCAAAGATTCAGACATGGCTCATGAAGGCACAGCTCCTATAGCTCAGTTGCAAAGTTAATATTACTCAACAACAGTTAACTACTGGATAGGGAACAAAGGGAGATATTTTATTTCAATCTTTAGTACCAACACTTAGGCAGAATACTTTAATCAGACTAAGTATTTTGGGAAGAAACAACATTCATTTTATATGTAAACTGAGATCAATGAAAAAATTACAACTTTGCAAAAATCAATGAAAAAAAAATACATATAGCTTTGCAAAACCCTTTCTGTTCCCAGAAGTGGAGCTGAGCTATCAAAAGTGAAAACAATGGTGGCTTTACTCATTAAGGCAGCAGTAGGATGACTTCTCTTTTTCTCCCTGGATTGAGAAAATGCAGTCAGTGTGAAGCAGCAGATAGCAGTTTACTGGCTTTCACAGTCCTAACTACAGTGGTTAAAACCAGCCCTGACTTTGCTTACTGTTATCTGACTTTAATGGAGTCACACCAGTGAATCTGGGCTGAAGGAGGTACAGGTTCTGCTTAAGTTAAAACATAGCTCTTCCACAGCCCCTAAGGTAAACCTTAGATCTGCCAAAATGGAGAAGTGGAACTGTTGTCTTCTTTTTAATCAAGTCTTGTTTTGTGGACATGCATGTATACATGGACACCTTGTTAAATGGTACCAACGCTCATGCTGTCCTGTCACCATGTCCTCAGCCCCACTGTAAGAGCTGTATTTAATCACAATCTGTGGTTTCAGCTGGATGAAGAGCTCGAGTGTACTCGAGACTGAATCACAACATGATGTCTGCCTGGTGTTTACGTAGGTTCTCATCCAACATGACGAAGTTCCAATCACCTCAACGTCTCGGCTCGACTCATAAACAGTTAAATCTACTTGCTGTGCTTCTTTTTCTTCCTCTGAGTTCCTTCAGTACACTCCTCAGTCTCCTCTCTTTGCTTTTTGTGCTTCTTCTTATGGCGTTTCTTTTGCTTTGCCTTAGAGTCCTCTACGCTGAGATCTTCCCCATCTGATATTCCCGTATCAATGTCTCCATCACCCATGCTTTCATCACAGCTAATGCTTTCCCCTTCACGCTGCTCTTTACGTTTCTTTTTCTTTTTCCCTGAGTGACAATCATTTAAAGGAGCATCCAGTTCCTTCCCATTCCAGCTACTTATCTTAGACTTTTTTACTTTTGGTTTCTCACAATGCTCTGTACTCTCTGCCTCATCTCTCTTCTGCTTCTTCTTTTTCTTCTTGGCTTTAGCTTCCAGTTCTTCCGAGAGCTCTGAGGTTCCTTCTGCTGTCGGGGAGCAATCCTCTAACTTTGTTTCTGTTTCATTCTGGGATCCTTTCCGTTTTGCCATGCGCTTGGCAAAATATTCCTGGACAGTGAGACCACTCTTCACCATATTGACACCGTCTGCAGGCTCAGGCAGCCAGGGGTCTCTCTGCTTCTCTTCCTGGGACTCAGCATCAGCAGCACTGTCCTGCAGGGGAACAAGGAGGAGCAGGAGTGAGAGTCAGAAAGAATGGCTTTCAACAAAGTTGAAATACAAGAAGTATTTCAAACCATATGCTGCTTTGAAAATTAACTGTAAAAATTTGGCAGAAGTGAGGCTGGGAATGCAAAAGATAAGTTTAGGGAGAAGAGGTGGCAGTGCAGAAAGCAAAAGAAGAACACAGCACAGTATCTTAAGGTAGGGATATGATTCTCTGCTGTTTTGAATTTCTTACTGTTTACCTATTCCTGTGCAACTCATGCAATGACGTGTAACACTGTCACAGTCTGTGTGTCACACTCACTTTGCACAGGCACATCTCTCTACCAGATATAGAACAACACAAAAAATAAAATACAGCACAATCCATTTGCCTGAGGCATACAGGAAACCCCATGCCTCGAACACCTATAGCGAAGAGCAACAACTTCTGATGTACAGAGTAACCCAGCATTGGTGCATCTCTTCCATCTTATCTGATCTTTAGAAATGTTTATTTCGTGGCTGCTTTACTGTCATTGTGTCCTAGAGGCTGTTATTTAAACATGCTCCATTTGATCGTATGTTATCAGATGGCAAAAACAACATCGCAGGTTAGATCTTACAAGGCTTCTGCAGACTCAAAATAAATAGCTGCTGAACTCTAGCTGCAGGTGAGTATCTATAAAAAGAGCCCAGTGCCTAGAAAGTAAATATAAAACGAAAAGTAAATAGAAAACAAAACTGCAGCCGTTGAGCTGGATGTTATGTGTGGCATGAAGAGAACTGACTGAAAAAGCAACAAATGCAACAAGATGAAAATACACAACTTGTTAAATTAGCTGTGACTTACAAAATAAACATGCCCAAGAAGACTTGTTTACATGGATAGTGAAGCACTCAAAAATAACTCTTTGTGGCATACAGTCTATGATTCCATGATACCCTTTTTCTTGGGAAAAGTCACCGGTGGCTTTTAGAAATGCACCCATATTTTAAAATTATTTGTTTCTTTTAAGCCAGGTACAAACTGCAGGTAACTAAGCACTTCCCCCTTAATAGGAAAAGCTGAGCAGGTGAGAATTGTGCAGCATCCTTACCAACACCTGGCCTCTGTAATGCTTCTCAAACCGGGGGCAATCCACTGCTATCAGCCAGAGGACTCGAGCACGACCAAGCTACGCGCTGTTTTCCCATTCATAAATGCACACACAGGTAAGAGCATCCACTCTCCCCATGCATCCTGTACGTGGACTATAAAATGCAACCGAATCAGAGCAGGAAGATTTCACACCCACATTCACTGGCATAATCTGACCCAAAGGGTGAAGAAACTCACCATGAGCCAGCAGTGTGCGCCTGCAGCCCAGAAGGCCAACGGGATCCTGGGCTGCATCAAGAGAAGCGTGGCCAGCAGGGCGAGGGAGGTGATTCTGCCCCTCTACTCTGCTCTCGTGAGACCTCACCTGGAGTTTTGGGTCCAGTTCTGGGGCCCCCAACACAAGAAGGATGTGGAGCTGTTGGAGCGGGTCCAGAGGAGGCCACGAGGATGCTCAGAGGGCTGGAGCACCTCCCCTACGAGGACAGGCTGAGAGAGTTGGGGCTGTTCAGCCTGGAGAAGAGAAGGCTGTGGGGGGACCTGATAGCAGCCTTCCAGGACCTGAAGGGGCCTACAGGAAAGCTGGGGAGGGGCTTTTTACAAGGATAGATAATGACAGGACAAGCGGTAATGGTTATAAACTGAAAGAGGGTAGATTTAGACTAGATATAAGGAAGAAATTCTTCCCTGTGAGGGTGGTGAGACATTGGAACAGGTTGCCCGGAGAAGTTGTGGATGCCCCCTCCCTGGAAGTCTTCAAGGCCAGGCTGGATGGGGCTTTGAGCAACCTGGTCTGGTGGGAGGTGTCCTTGCCCATGGCAGGGGGGTTGGAACAAGATGATCTCTAAGGTCCCTTCCAACCTGAACCATTCTATGATTCTATGAAGGCCAGCAGCTAACTGGAAGACACAAAACCACTTATCCACGCGCTGTAGTTATCTCACGATGGTGTGGATACATGATCTGGCTCTCTTTGGTTGAAGTGGGGTTTACTAGGGATTGTAAGTAAGATTTTGCAGGTCTGACTCCTCATACATCGGTAACCTTTACGCACACGAGCAGGAATGCACAAATCTGTGTCATTAGTGATGCATTACGAGTGGTGATTTCCTCATACATTGGCTTTCAAGAGAGCTATTCCAGTGGAACGAAAGTAACGCTACACTTGAGATTCCAGCAATGTTTGTGCGGGCACTTCTCAAAATTAGGTGCTTTTCTTGCAGGAAAACCTTGCAGCCTAATTTCAGGTAAGGATCATAGAATCGAAGAATCACAGAATTGAAGAATCATAGAATGGCTGTGGGCAAAAATCCATTTAATGCAGGGAAAAAAGTACATGAACTACACTTATATAAATACAGCATACATTTGAAAGGGGAGCTGCAATAGAAGCTTGAGAAGACACAACCCACAGAAAAAATGGACCAAGCCATGCTTGTAGTCACTGTCTTATTAAAAAGACCCATCCCAGCCCAAGCGCGGATCAAAAAATAGATGCCCTCCTCAAGCAAAGCTAAGCAGGTCACTTTCTTTTCCTTTCCCTTCTACCCACAGAAGGATTTTGACATCTTGTATTGCAAAATGACAAACAGTCTCCCAGGTTTGCTGCTGCAGATGCCAGCCAGAACCGTTTCCCTCCCCACCCCAATATGTAAAATGCACTCGCGACCAGAACACCAATTATTCTCTGGCCAACCAGGAAAGGATTTTTTCTCATTCCCTTGGTGACTTTGAGTCCTGACAACTTAATTACTGTAATTGAAGGCAAATATTACTTGAACTCCACACATTTCTTTTTTATAAAATACATTAGGCATAAAAAAAAAAGCTCCTTTGGTTAAGCTGAGGAGTTCAGAAGGCATGCATGATCGCAGAAAATAAGAACCTTGCTCAGAAACTCCTTTATTGATAAGAATTTTAATAACCACGGACCACTGAACACAGAACTAACAGGGCATGGAGACAAGCAAGGAGGTGCCAACTCTAGAAAACCTCTCAGTTTAGGAAAAGCTTGTGTAAAACCATAAATCACCTGCAAGGGCTGTTAGATGCCAGCAGTGCTCCCCTCCCGTGATGTACCTGCCCAAGTAGCCATGGGAACACTGTTGAACACTAAACATGGTTTTTCTCCAACCTCTCGACAGGAGAGTTGCAGTTGATGCCATTCCAAAAATAAGATACATGTACCTCAGTGAGTGCTGTGCTTCTGCAACCTCCAAAAAGCAATCAATCAGAAAAGAAAAGAGAGGGAAGGAAACACTCCTGCCCCAAAGAACTGAAGAACGTGTTAAAAAAAAAAAGAGCAATCCTGCTGTAACTGAAGGGTGAAGGTTGGGCTTTGTCGGAGACATCTTTGCATCCTCAGTTCCACAATTGCCAACAAAATCAGGCTGAGAAGATGAAGTTGAAAGAAGCTGAGAATACCAATCTGTAGGGAATTGGTAGGATGGTCCCCAGCAGGAGAAAAGCACTGCTTAAAAACTGTGTTAAGTGTGGAGTGATTAAGAGGAAACAATAGGAAAATTCAAGGAGAGGCTGGGAAGTGCACAGGAAAAGATGAGGGTCAATTATAGCCAGAAGTCCCCAGTAAACATCATCTGTTTATGCAATTGGTTGAATGTATGGAAAATAAAGCACTGTAAGTACTAGCAGGTTTGGCTTTTTTCTGCCTGCTTTCTTCACTTTATACACACAATGCTGATTTAATCATTAAGCTAGCACACTGCACTGAGAGTGAAATCCTGGTTCTCTTGATTCCTGCAGGATCAGGACTGCATCTCGAAGGCATTATACTCTCAGAGCATTTTTCAGCCATAGTTATTTACTATTTAGTTATTTATTCTTATGGGGTTCTGTTTGCATGGGCAGCATAACCTTCTTGAGTAGGAGTTGGGCTCGATGATCCAACTCCTGATGATGAGTTGGGCCCTTCCAGCTTGGGATATTCTACGATTCTGTGGTAAATTACATACAGAAAAAGATCTGTATCATAAGGTGAAAAAAGTTTGGCAACAGTGGAAGCCCAGAGCAGAATGATACATAAACACCTTGTGAAATCAAATGAGTTTCAAACATCTTTGGAGATTTAAGATCTTAGATTTATGAATTAAAATCCAGAAATAAAACGACATATCCATACGTTACTCTGGGAGGAAAAGCAAGATGCAACAAAGCAGGGTGCCAGGACACAAGCACCAGAGGCAGGCTGAAGTGTGGATTAATTCAATAAAATTCTCCCCCTCTTCAGACTGCAAGTGTTTCTTTCCTAGCACTTAAAGCTTAAAATAGGTGAATCAAAAAAAATAAAAAAAACCCTACTCTACAGCCTAAGATCTGCCACCTATGAACTACAATTACTGAAGTCGAGTAATTTCACATGCCTTTGCTTCCTCGTTTGCAAATGAGGGTGTACTACTTCCCAAGTCATTTTGTTAGCACAAATTGACAAAAATGACACAAAAGGAAAAGTACAGAGGAAGCAAGAATAAAGGCAGAATAAAGCTAAACTATAATTTCAGTAGCTTCTCACTTAAATTACAGAAAATGGGCTAGATGAAATATGCACCAGCTAAACCTCCAGCCTGAGTTGCAAGGCAATCACACGATCATGGCTCGAAAACGCAACCCCCCTTTGCACAGCCCGAGTGAATCACAGTGATTAGTTACTTGTTGAGAAACCATAACAACAAGATTAATTTAATCCAGCTCTATTCCTGCTACTCCAGCTCCTCACTGCAGAGCAGTGCTGGTAGGACCCCGTGCAGCGTACGAAACCTGACAGCAAGAACCGAGGGCATCCCTGTATCTTTCCAACCCAGGTCTAGCTGCAATGGAGAGAAACACAACAGATTATTAATGGAGAATCACTCTGCAGTTCTGCAGACATTAAGGATGACAGAGTCTTGCTTTAAGGAGCTGGCAACTTAAAATTAAGTATAAGCATAAACATTTGGATTGGGATCAAACAGGCAAGAGGGTGAACAAAGACTGGTAGCACGATGAGTTTAAGCAGGATTAAAATAAATACATGCATAAATAAGGCCACGTACCATCAGTTCTGAAGTCAATTCTGGCATAAGAATGGGTACCCAGGAGGCTCTAACGTTTTCAGCTCACCTGATTAAGATTGGTATACTGCAGGCAACATCTTAGGAAGATGCTGATCGTACCAGATTTCTAATACAGAAAGGGCTGCTGCAAAAAAGGGAGAATTTTCCCTGTGCTTACGATGAACAGGACGAGCAGCAGCAGATGGAAACTACTGACACAGATCTTTGCTAGGAGGATAAATCTGTCAGTATATACACGAAGCCTCAACCACTGGGAGCCTCAACCACTGAAAGACAACTACCAGGAAAGTGTTAGGGAGAGTCAATCCTTGCTTGGAATGGAAAAAAATAGGATATCTGGACTCTAGAAGCAACTTACAGCCCTCTAATGCTTTTAGAAAAACAAGAAAACCAAAGGAGGTGCAATTGGACTTCTTGGTAACAAAAGATGGTTTTAATGAAAGAAATGAAAAGCTAGAATACTAAACTCAGAAAGGAAAAATGATAAAAATTCAGGTCCCCTGCCATTTCCTTCTTTTGTTGACCTGGGTCTCCCAGTCACCAGGACACCTGACACAGCCGTACTCTAACTGTACTCCTTATTCTGAGTGCCAACAGAGCAAGGAATCCACCTATGGGAAACAATGAAAAACCGAAGTGTCTAACACCTGGCTGGGCTGTACAACACGACAGCACTTTTTCAAAGGACAAATGCCAACTGGTATTCAGAAAGACTTTCCTCTTCCGCTGCACTGAAGTAAATTCGGTGCAAGAAAACACTGAAACCAGCTGAGATCTTTCAGTTGGATATTAACTACTGTGCTCCACATGAACCATCAGTTCTGTCTCTTAACCAGTAAGGACAAGGAGAGAGGTTAGGAAGCAACTAATGGAAAAGAGACACGAAAAAAACCTTTTAAGCAAACCTGTTTTCTCTGGGGAATTACAAGGATCCATGCTTGCTACACCTGCCTCCATCCACAGCTACAAGGGAAAGAGCAGGCAGACTGCAACTGGAAAAGGCAAGGGGTTTCGTTGTAGTAAATTGCTGCTCGGAATGATTTGGGGGTTGTTCCTAGACTCACTGATTGGAAGTGATCCCTGCAGCAAGACCGTGGCTGACGCAGAGCTGTGGCTGCTTCCAGCTGAGTCATGAGAACCTCCAAGGACAGAGGCTCCCGATCCTTCCGGGTACCAGTTCCGATGTGCATCCCAGGGAGAAGTTTTTATCACCTAACAGCAGTCCTTGTTCTACATAAACCCACATGTGCTTGGTGTTCGAGTACACTTGTGTCCGCTGACTCCATTTTTTATTTTAGTTTTAAATTCAGTGGTGACGTGCTTCTATTAAAACTGCACCCAAATTCTCCCAGGCCTTCTTGTAATTCTATATTTTCACCCAAAGCTCAACCCTGTATCTCAGCAAGTGGCCAATTTTAGCATTTTCATTTATTTTTAGAATTCACTCGTTGCTATCACTAAAACAGAAAGGCACTGTTTCCCTCGCTGAATGCAGTCTCGACGCACCCCAAATGCCATTTGCTTGTCGTATAAACAATACATTTCTACTGCTGTACAAAGCATTGGATTCCAGCCTGCTTCCATCACTGAAACAGGAGCCATCCAATGAGCTGTAACACTCAGCCGGGTTTTGCCTTCAGCCTGAGACCAACAGCGTAACAGGAAGCAACAGGGTTGCAAAAGTGCAAGGGATTAAATTTTGGCCAGAGACTTGATTACAACGATAGCCATGGGGATTCATTCCAGCTGTCATTATCAGATCCTGGTCAGTCCTACAGCACTAGCAGTTACAATACTGGCAGCTCCAACACCTGTACCTCTAACGTCAGCTTGGGAACCCTGATACCATGTCGTACGGAGCACGCAAACTTCCTCCTACTGTTCTCACACTTTTCAGAAAAAAAAAAATAAATAAAGCGTTCATTTACGTCTCAGCAAACAAACGCGGTGGGTAAAGTCCGTGAGCAGAAGGCAGCCTGTGGGAGGCTGTGGGGAACACACACAGTGAGATATTGCACAGAAAGTGAGGAAGATTGAAGGCACAGAATCGTAGAGTCACAGAATGGCTTAGGTTGGAAGTGACCTCAAAGACCATCCAGTTCCAAGCCCCTGCCGTGGGCTGGTTGCCACCCGGCTCGTATAGCACACAGTGAAAGAGTGAGTGTGCAGGGAAAGGGTTAAAAAAGAAATCAGCGCACCGCAGAGAAGAAAAATCCTTTTTGTATCTTGAAAGAGAGACACTTAGATATCCTTGTGACATCTCATTTCACTCGAGCTACACTGCTGAGGCCAGCAAAACCTCTCTTCCTTTGCATTTCCTTGCAAATTACATCTGTGTGTTAGACTGAATATAAACAAAACTAAAGGAAGAGATTTCCCTTAGGATCTCTCTACTGGCACGGTACAGAGATCCAAACACAGTGAATTCATCTTCCCAGAAGCATCTAAATCAGTTCTAAGTGTTCTGTTCTCACCTTGAACAACAGAGGAAGCTCGGTCCGGCAAAGCGAGCTCAGGACTGGGAGGGTCACGTCTCCCAGGTTCTCTTCCCAGCTACAAAACAGAGCTGGTGCAAAACCCAGGAGAAGTTACGTGCTATGGCCCAGGCTACCAAAAAAAGGCAAAAGATGCCTTATCAGCTATATGAAACTTGCAGCAGAGCTACGAGTTTCATTAAATGTTCATGAGGTGCTTTGAGATCCTTGAGAGAGGCATCCCAGATGTGCAAGGCACTATGCAAGTGCTGAAAGGGCTTTGCTTTTCCACTTACCTGAGGGTGTTATGCAGCTCTGACACTTAACAGTGAACAGATACATTGCAATTTTTGTCTGTTCTGCAATACCCCCATATATCACTGAACCAGTAAGAGACTCTCACACACAGGATTTTGGAGGAGCGGGCTTTTCATCCCATAGCCACACTCAAAATGCCAATGCCTTCAAATATCCAGGACACTCATTCCAGGAGTGCTATCCAGGAGGCAGCAGCACTGTAAAGAACACTCAGAAGTAATCAAAGACTTCTTCACATGGTTGCTTTGCTACTGTCACATCATTCCCTAGGCACTCTTCATTAGCCCTTTGCAGTGTGTGCTGCTGTTAATCCTTCCTCATCAGGATTCAGAAGACCAAACCCTTCTCAATTACTCAGTTAAGGATTCCTTCCTAAACCCCACAGATACAGAAGAATCTGAATGGAGCAGATGGGAGGTAACAAGTGGGCTTGGCGAGCCACACACTGGATATAAGGTATTAGCAAGGAGTATGGAGATTTAAAATGCAGAGATAAGTCCCTGAGAGAAAGGACACCATTAAAATGGGGGGTTGGAACGTGATGATCCTTGAGGTCCCTTCCAACCCAAGCCATTCTATGATTCTATGAAAATCATCAGAATTACCCACAGAGAAAAAGGAGTTCTGGCAGCAATTCCAAGAGCAAGCAGTCAGCATCGCAGCTTGGCTTCTGATAAAGGACACTACTCCGAAATCTGAAGATGAGAGCTGCCTACATGAAACGTCACTTCTATTTCTTTTCTAATAATAAATGTAGAGAAGACTGTTTATGTCCAAGCAGGGTTTTTCTACGAGCATTCAAAACAGTTTAAATGGCCATACCTTCAATCCTTTCCCCTTCCCTTTAGAAAATGCCTCTCAAAAGGAACATACACACTTGAAACTCTTCCGTTTCTCTGCTCTGAAAGGGTAATATGTCAGAGAGCTGATCCACGTAGCAAAATGAAGTCAGAGCTCTGTGCAAGGGTACAGATATTTCCTGTTTTTCAGCACAAGTAGTGGCAGAGGAGCTGCTGAGAAATACCTCCTTGTGTCACTTTTTAGTCACTTATTTGTGAAGTGTGCCTTCATCGGGACTTGGTTCCTTTTCTTCAAGCAGGTGTGAAGAAGTATTTGCAGCACAGGGAAATGAATCACAACATTACGATTTCGAGCAGCACAGACCATAAATACCAGCAAAGCTCTCCTGCCTGAAAGCATGTGGACTGGAAGACAGATGCAGAAAAAGAACAGAAACAGCAAGAATAAGAGAGCTGAAATCTGAAATACAACCCCACAGATGTGCATACAGTTTTTCTGCTCTCCCATCTACAAGGGATTGAAGAAAAGAGTTTGTGTGAGAAAAGGGTCTTATTTTTCCAAGGAATATCACTCATGCAGCCCTGTGGCTTGTACAGATCTTGTTCTTGTTTCCAAGAATTCACAGGGTACAGCTCTGCATTCCACCTCCTCTGTAAACAAGCTAAATACAACCTCCTTGTAGACTTCTTCCATAAATTTCTGCATATTTCTTCATCACTGCCTTTAGTTTTGGTGCTTTTTTGCACAACTGTACTCCACATGTGCACAGTTCTTGCACAACTATTCTTAAGCCAGCTCCTCAGATCAATTCAAATTAGCCCCCATCCTCTCTCCCCACAAACCAACCCAACTCTTCCACAGTGTGCTTCGTGATGCTTGGGTTTGTTTTCAAACACAGACCCAAGTGTTTCACTACCCACATTGCCTGTGTCCTACCTTACCCTTTTACTTTCTGCTATGTGTAACACCCTGCCCTTGTTCTGTCCATCATTTTATTGGAAGTTCTCTGGGGAAGCAATTAGCCCACATGTGAGCACTATATAACATAATTAACAAATAAGAACTACTGAGAAATGTAGGCCAAAAAAGCAAACTTATCAGAGCAGCATTTCTGCAGAGACTTGTGTTGCTCTGTACTCACTTGCAACGTTAGCTTCCAAGTTCCTGGAGGCATGTATTATACCCCAAGCAGCATAAAAGCAAAGGTGAAGGCAGTGCTTTAAAAAAGACATAAGATGTTCTGACTTTGTTTGGATTTACAGGCTTTGCTGTGTTTTCCACATCCATTAACACTACGAGTAGTAAGTATTTACACAGCACACTACAACTACTAAGCTTCCAAATTCGAGGCGAAAAGCTTCTCATTTGGATCTAAATTAACTTTGGCAACGAGACTATCAGAGGAAGGAAAGACAGGATGACTGTAACCGTGAGCAAGATGCAACACAAACTTCAGAGGTGACATCATTTAGGATGGAAAAACAGCTTGAGGAGGCAAGGACAGAACCTTTGCTCTTGGGTATTCCTTCCCACATCAGCTAGCAGGGAATGGCACCAACAGTTGCTGTCCTAACAGGGGAAGCCATATAACTCCCTCTTATTTCAGCAAGAAACAAACAATTTCCCAGTCCTGAGGCTTCCTACTACAGGAGAGGTATTTCAGCCTTTTGCATGCTTGCTAGAAAGTATAAAGAGCCTTGAGTATCCCTCCAATGCTATCTCTGTCCCTTTGTACTGAAAAATAAATCTGGCTATAAGGTGCCAAAGCAATTAGATAAAGGTTTCTTATAAATCTGAACTAGACTTCTCCCTCCACGGGGTCTCAGGGAGGTAAGGAAGCAAAAAGAATGAACAAAGAGGAAAAGTGAAGGAAGAGTCGATTTGGATTGGAAAAAAGAAAGATGGCACTTGGGATGTACAGAGAAAGAACAGCCTTCAGAAAAAGGTGGCAAAAAGTATGTGAATAAATCTCCCCACCACTGCATCAGCAATGGTGACCATCCACCGAAATACTGATTCTTGTTCCACCATTTCAAGACCCTGTCTTGAAACACCACATGAAGATGGTCCCTACCGAGAACGTGACAGTGAACAACCAGATTATTTCAGCCACAAAGCAGGTGGAAAGCTTGCCAAGAGGCAGTTGATGCTACTTTATGGGCAGTCCATGGAGAATGCAAGTGCCAGCATGCAGCCTTGCAGCCTGAGCAAGACAGAGCATGTCTGCTGTGACCTGTAACAAAGACGATGGATTTTCATGATCAGTTTGTGGAACCTGAAGTCTTTTGGCTCCATGGACCTAGAAAACAACTCATGTTTAACGTATGTAAGCAACCTGTTTAAGGAGAGAATAACCTAGATCAACTTGTGTAGTGTCTACATCACCAAAGCCTCCTTCAACGCCAAAGAAAATCCCAACTATCCAAGTGAAGAAGACTAGTCCTGTGCTTCAGTACTGACAGACAGCCCTATGATGCTGAGATAGCTTGTACTCTCATGGATCATGGCCTTGTCTCAGCTTTCCTGCTGCAAGAGCTCACAGGCCATACAGCTCTGATCTCCCAACCATTAGAGGTGCAAACATTTAGCTTATTTTTGTTTCGCATCTGTATCTATCCAGCTTACATCACCTTCCTGCTCTGGGAGTGATGAGCCTCAATCTCCACCTTCAAATCCCTCATCAGACTCCATTTCCTCTGGCTTGGTTTCCATACCTGACCTTTGTGCTTCTGCTCTGCTTTTCCTGCCTGCCTTCAACTTCAGCACCTTGCAAACCACAGCCTTTATTTCACACCCTTCTTTGCTCTTCCCCTTCATCCTTACCTTCTATTTTTGGTGATCATTACTTCTAAAGCTCACCCTGGTCAAAACTATAGACACGTGCCTTTCATTACGTTAAGGATTAACTGCATAGCATTGCATAAAGACTCAGCAGCACTGTTAGAATTGACAACGAGAAAATCCCTGAGCCCATCATTCCAAATAGATTCCCTAGGATTTTCTTAATGATGCTTCGTGTCATGCCCTAAGGGAAGCAAAGTGCTCTGTGGTTGCCCAGTGAACCACAGAAAACACAAAATGTGTGCCTCAAGGGACCTGCAGGTTAAAGCTATGAGTGCAAAACAATACAAATAATTAACAGGTAGGTGATCCCACAGGGAGCGGGGTGTTCCAAGCCGAAACGTCTCCTGGCACAGCAGCTTTGAAAAAGAAATGGGAACGGGATGCTTAGCACAGCTTAATAAAAACTGCTCCAGGAATAAGCAGCAAAATGAAGAGAAGATTCAGGAGGAAACGTCAGGTTAAAGGCAAGATTGATTTGTTCCCAACGTCTCATTTGTTCCTAATATTCTGTTTATGGGTATGAGGAGATGCAAAGGCAAACCGCATCAGCCACAGCTGTGCTCTCCAGACCCTCAGCCACATGCCAGGAAAGCGTTCAGAGGGATGTGGTGTTGGTAAGGGTCTCAGATCCTTGATGGAAGGCTTGGACCAGTTCACCTGGATGTCCTGAGCATGCTGAAGCAGACAGAAATCAGACAGCTCTGAAGTTTCGTTTGCTTCTGCTGAGCACTGAAACGGTGTAGAAAAAGGAGGAAAAAAAGGCTCCTGCCCAACAGGAGTGGCCTTGCACGTAGCAAGAGCAGAAGCTTTCAAAGATTTAATTTCCCCCAATTAGACTCCGTAACAATCCACCCTTAAAAGCTGCTTTCTGCTTCGGTTTTACTTCCTTTCAGTCAATCATCCCACAGCTCTGATCATCACGTGAGCCCTCTGCAATCCCTTCTGCTACCTGCGGAAGCTGGGTGGTCCCTCCACCCCGAGCTCCACCAAGAGAGCCAGCCTCAAAGCTCAGCGGTGACTCACCAATGCCAGCTCAGTTTTACTTCTTCCCTTCATTACCCCACACTCAATGCCATGAGAAAAGCTGCAGGAGGAGCCACGGAGTTTTTAAAGAAGTCATTCCAAGCACAGGCGGAGGTCACAGCTACTCCAAGAGCCGAGCTACGCGTTACACTTTAAGAAGAATATTTGCAGAAACTCTGAGCAAAGCCACTCGGCTCTCTGTGGCTTTGCATCTTGCAGCTGGATGACCCCATATCTACTGAAGTGCAAGTTCTGATTGAAGCTGTTCCTGTGGTTATGACATCTGTAACGGCTTCCCTCTGCGTGGATTCTCTGATGTCTAATAATACAGTTGAGCCCAGCTGGGAAAACAATTTGTCTTTCCTCTTTCTGTGACCATTTATTTTCATAAAGAGTAGGAACGTAATATTTGTAAGGCTGCTATCTCCTTGTGTAACGTGGTTGAAATCAGTGAGAGAGGAGGGAATAGACAAACTGAATAATCATATATGCTTAATTTCCCTGGAAACCAGGCTAAAATGAGGTAGCACTTGACACGACAGCAAAAGAAATTCAATGTTGATAAATATAAAGTAATGCACTTGGGTGAAAGACAACCTAACATTAAATAACATAAAAACCAGAAGTCAGTACATATTTCAGCAGTCCATCCAGCCTGCTAGTACCACTGATAGCTCTGTGCATCTAAAACGTGCTGTACATTAGCAGTTGGACTAGCAGCATACCACACAGGTATAGATTAGAAAGAAAAGCCCTGTAATGATGACCGAAGAAGTCCAAAGCTCACGACAGTGAGGTGTGTCAGCACTGCTAACCCTTGATGGACATTCATACCATCCTTAAGCTGGTTTCTCAGCATATCTCATCTTCATGAGAACATGATTTGTGCTCAAAGGCAGCTGTTGATTTAACATGGAAATGAGGCTCAAGGAGAAACAGGAAAACGATAATGGCAGCTAAACCACCACTGAAGACAAAGTAACTGCTTGGTTTTCTGCTGGAGCAGATGAGAAGTGGTCACAGAATCTGTTCTACGACTTCTGCTGCAGAGCAAATCACCTCTGCAAAGAAAGCAATAACACAAAAATCGAAGTGGTGAGGCTAAAACGCTGATGGCAACCATTAACATGACCATTTTTGCAGCAATCAACACCTCTTGAATTAAAAAAAAAAAATCCACGCAAAGTGATAGGTAGTAGGAAGCCAACGCAGCACTAAAAAGGAGTAATTGTTCAACTATTTTTCTGGATAAGAGCACTGCAGATGCAGGCACTAACATCCGTGTTGCAACCTGTTATCAACCGCAGTATGTTGAAGGGATTAAAAGCTAACGACGCACCACTGCTCCTCTTGAAATCCTGTGTCAGGCCAGGGTCTTCCAATTTCTCAGCGTTAATATCCATACGGTTGCAACACCGGACCAACTTTGTTTGTTCCTAATGAAAGCGGTGATTCACTTCCCTTCCAGGAGCTATCCTGTAAAATGTTGATTAGAGTGCAAACCGCCCCCAAAATTGAAAACTGAGGGAAAAAGAAAACAAAGTGAGGTGTAAAAGAAGATGGGAGTCGAGGGGAAAATCAAAGGCGAGCATTCACCGGGAGGTAGAAATTTTATCAAAGCGATTGGTTCATTAGGCAGAAAATTTGACTGTGCATTAAGACTGTACAGCAGTGTTTTTCGTTAAGAGTTCTTCAGGGCAGACACCTTTGTCTTGATACTTGTAAAACTCCAATTAATACATTGGGCAGACTGCAAACAAATCAACATTAAAACAAAGCAGTGAAACAGAACCATTTGTATATCCTGTTATGCCTGGAGTCACTAGGACAGATTCAACTCTCTGGGGAGAGACCATATTCTCTTCCCTTTAATAGTCTTGCCCATGTGTTCTGCACGTCTACAGCAGTTAAAAAATACAAACTTTGATTTATATGCTTGCTGCAGTTCAGGAGGAGTTCACCATAGGATGCTGCTCTGGGAATTCTTGTTACACTTCTTGTGTCTGTGTATTCAAGCTAACTTTAAACCAGTAACAGTACAACTGCAGGAGCAGAGTCCTCTGCAAGCCACAAAGCCCACACAAGACCCTGTTTAACATTGCCCAGACCAGCCCCAGTGTATCTCTGCTATCCTAACATGGAGTTGAGGGTACATGCTGTGCATCCTCTGAAGGGATATGGGCAGGTCTGGGAGATTAAAGACTGCTGGAATGGTACTGAAGGAATATGAATGGTGGAAGGAGTCAGGTCTTGCTCAGTCTTGTCCATACTGTGGGACTGGAAAGGGTCCTTGGAACAAATAATCTCCAACAGTGCACAAAGAAGTTGTCCTGGAGAGAAATAGCTTGTCCACGTCAAAACAGAGTTTGGACTGGAATTTGTTGATGTAGGTGACTGGTCACCAGGACCCAGGAGGGTGAAAGAGGACCAAGTTATATCAGCAAAGGCATATCCAGGAACTCAACAGAGTTAATAACCCAAAGCCACAGCAAGCTTCCCTTCCAACCTGCTCTACCCAATACAGCATCATCCCTGACTCCATACACACACTTTCTAAACTGGAAAAGCCATTTAATACTGTTTTAGCTCCCTAAAATCTGTTCAGAGGAAAGGCCAGACACAGTAAAACTGCTGGTTTTGGGTCATGGCATTGGTTAAGATGCCATACTACAGATTCATAGTCTGAGCCTTCCTCTGGTTCACACTAAGGGCTGGCCACATTCAACTTGCCCTAAGTAGAAAGCTGGTAATTTAGGCTCATGATTGAAAAAAGCTGAAAATATGCCAACCACATCTCTCTGTCTGGCACGCCAGAAGATATGAAAACACTAACCAAGACTACAAGTAGGAATGTATGATTTAGGGTTTATGATTTCCAGAGAAACCTTCATGTCAAAGGTTGGGAGAAAACAGCAATATTATCTCTGTGTTTTGCACCCCTTGGTATAGAAATAGTGATCTTCAACAGTGGCAACAAAGATGCAGTTTAAGAGTTGAAAAAGTCCTCCTGTGTTTGGTGAAGCACATAGATTGTGCAGTTTGTGGAGTTCTTGTAAGACAGTCTATTGTTTTCTTAAACACATCTCTCAAGAATGATACAGAGTTGATCCCATCTACAGAAAAAGTGATGGATGTGACAGATCCTCAAGGTCCCTTCCAAACTTATGGAAAGAAACCTAACGCAGAGAAATACAGAAGAAAGGAATTGATAACTACATCCTATGGGTGAATAATGGTTCCAGATCACGTTGCATCTTATCCTTAGAAGACAGTGGGCAACAGCTTGGAAACAGAAAAGGACAAGATTCAGAGATCTCATGAAAGAGTTAAACACCCAAGCAGGTAATACCTGAATTTTGAAAGAATTTGGCCACCACAGCTACTTCCCTGCTACAGTTACAAGAAGCAGATGCCAATGTTAACATCAGAAGGCAGATACTGACAGGTTTTTTTTGCCCAGTCAAATGCTGGTATTGACACTCATTCAGACAAGCCAGTACAAACATGCATAAAAGGACATTTTCTATAGCAACGGCTTCTCAAGTAACTAAGGAATTTACTGACACTCATGAAATCTCTGGCAGGAGGGGAGAAAATGGTGGGGATAGCTTCCCAAATGTCCCGGGGCACGGAAAAGCTGATGTGCCTCACGTAACAACGGTTCCTACCATGCTGTTGCAGCCTGGGCACTCTGAGAGATGAGTGATGGCCTCCCCAAGCTGTGCAACACGCAGAAGGAGTCATCAAAACCAGGTAACTGTGGCCAACTGATGTGGAGGAAGGGTGATACATTGCAGTTGCAGGTCAGGTTCCTGAGGAGAGGATAATTTTGTTGAATTGACAGCTACTTGTCTTTTATTTGGACTGGAAAACCAATGGAAAGTTTCCTTACACAATAATTATTGACTACTTAATAAAGCTCGAAGCAAAAAAATAGCATTCCTTCTATGGGAAAGCCTCAAAATGCTTCAACAGTGTTAGATCCAAACGGGATCAAACTGTTGTCAATGAAGGAAACTTGCTCAGAAAGTACACAGAAAGAACGAAGAAGCAATGAAGTGGGTGGGATCGCTGCCCAAATTTCTGGCTCTGTATTTTCTGCCCCAGTTCCCAGCACATCACCTAACAGATGCAGTGAGGTTCTGCTAATTCAGAAGGTAAAACTGATTCATGGAGGAAGGTGATCTCATTTTGCAAAGTCTAGGGGAAGGGTGAGCTGTGCACAAGGTGTGGGACGCTCCCCTGCAGACCGAGCACTGGGTGTGGAGATCCCAGAGCAGCGTGCATTTCTTCTGTCTGAAGGAAAGGGGATGTGGGTATGAGCTTGGAGCTGAACCCAGATCAAGCGGCTCTGCTTTTCACGAGATCACCCTCAGCATCCCTACATTTGGATTTTGAAACTAGAATGATTTGCACCTTTGGCCCATCACTAGTTTGAAGGCAAAAGAAAAGCCTTACTTACTCTCACCAAATTTCATCTGGTCTCAGATTTGCAGTGCTTCAGGAAAAGGTTTTGCAGTTTTCACCGCAGTTGTGCTTTTGTCTTTAAAAGAAAAGGATTCCTGGAGAGCTGGTATCAACACGAGAAAGATAAGTACATGACACGTTCCAAGATGAGTTTTTAAATACCAGAAGAGAAGGCCTGGATAGGTAGCTGACAGTCTCCTAGAGATGACAGATTAGCCAACTCTACAGGGCACAATTTGCATCTGATTCCTGGGGACTGGAAGAGAACTAGAAAGTTGAAATTATAATGAGATTAATCATACTACTCTAGGGATCCCATTCACTCTGCCTCTGAAGGGTCCTACAGCCACTTTGTTCTGTCTGAGCTGCATTTAGGAAGCTATTTGGGGTTGGCTGGGACAGAAACGTGGCTTATTGGAAGGATGGAAGAGATAAAAGTTTGCTGGTTTTCCAATCAAGCCAGTCTGTATCAAAGTTATGTGACTATGAGCTGAGATTAAGGAACGTAGTAAACCTCAAATTCCAGACTAGAGCTGAAAAGCTTTGAGATTCAGTGTTTATAATTCACATGGCTTGTACATTTACCAAGAGTTACAGTAAAAAAAAATGAAAAATAAAAAAAAATCAATCAGTCTGGAGGAACCCTTCTGCGTTCTGAAACAAAGGGAACGGATGAGGTCATACCTATTTCTTCAGCCTTGGTGAGGTCTTGAAGTTAACACATGAAGCAGATGAGGAGACTTGCTCTTAGCAAGGCACGCCAATGTCGTAGCAATAAATAAGTGTGCAATAAGAAAGCAGCACCCTGCAGCTGATGTGGCAGCACACTCCACTGCTGTCAAACCTGGGCAAGCTGCACGAGTCCCGTGATCCTTGGCTAACTGAAGACTTGGCACTACACTTACCTGGTAGACTTCAGAGCACTGCCCCTGTCTACGTGCTGGGTTACCAGGCAGGCAGTGAAATAGAAAAGAAAGATCCACCGTGATCTTCTGTGTTGAACTTGGCACCACCATGGAGTACTCGGCCTGTTCTACCAACACGGGCACCAAGGCCCAGAAAGCAGTGAAGCAGTTTGCCCCAAATTGTACAGCATCAATATTTGATGTGGGACTCCTGGTTCTGTTCCTGGATTTCCAGTCCTGGGCTTTGGCCACTGAGAGATATTTCTATACGTGCCCAGCACAAGAGCTGAAAGCTGAGACATCTTGTGCTTAGCTTAATGAAAAAAATTGGGAATGAAACCTAACTACTAGGCATAACAGAAGTAAGCTGGTTGAACCAATTCATAACTGCATGAATTTTTCCAAGAATCACTTACTAACCCAGAGCCACAGCACAGATTCTGGCTAAGACCCTAAGGTCCAGCCACACCAAAGCTTGGGCAGCCCTGGTGGAAGTTCCTCTTTGCTCCAATTCACATCCCCTTTTACTTAGACCCTTCATTTCTAGGTCAAATAAAGACAATACATAAAAGAAAACTGATGCATAAAGATACTCACTGTCCAAGTAACCCCTTCTTTGAGGACAATTTTTATATGACCTTGGTTCCAAATTTGATAACATAATCCTGATTTTTATAACGCTGCTAGAAAAATCAGTTAAACACTTTTTTTTACTGAATTCACCCTCTGTAGAAGTCTAAACAAACAATCAGGAGTCATGCTGAATTTATGCCCTTTGGAAAAAAAAAACAAAACAAAACACAACAGCACAATGTCTACAGGGTTGTCTATTGACCTAGCAGTTATCAGAATCTTTTTTTTTTTTTTCTTTGCTGGCACAAAAGCAGCTCTCTAAACAGCCAGTGACCCACTTTCACCTAGCTGGCCTCTGAAGTCGAGAGAAGACTCATACGCTCGAGACGTTGGAGGCTGTGTTTGAAGTCACTGCTGTCAGGAGATGGTCAGTTTACGTCTCCTGTCCTAGGACAGGAAAAGGATGCACTCTCAGCTCCATGTGTTGCAGTGAGATAAGCACAAAGATTTCTGTCCTATGCCCTTATCAGCTTTTCCTGCTACTCTCCAGAACAGACACCACCAAGACTGGCAGTAAAAATTAAACTTGCTTAAGTAAAAGGAAAAAAAAAAAAAAAAGGTTCAAGTATTTCTCATAACTGTTTGTGATACAAAAGGTTGAAGTTTGGGGAAAAAAAAAATCACGATAGGATTTTTGGGAGCAGTATAGGCTACTTAAAATCTTCTGTGTCTTCAGTATAAACCAATCTCTTCCTTTGACACACCCAGGATGCCTCAAATTTTAAAACATCTCGGTGGGTAAATAGCAGTCTTTACTCAATTAAAGACAGAGATATTCCCCTTGCAAACAAAACTAATTAGAAGGCAAAAGGACATGTCTTGCATATGGAAATTAGGTTGGTATATTCACATTTTTCTTCACTTTTCATTCCCTCTTTACTGCTTTTTCCTCCTCTTTATGTTACTTCTGTCACTCCAGCTCGGTTTCTTCACGTGCAGAGCACAGACCAGGCAGACTCCAAGCATCTCAGCTTATCTCCTATCTTTCCATCGCCTGCCCACAGATGATTTCATTTATGGGCGCCTCAGTCTCCACCCTGCATAAAACTGGTGTTACGCCTTGTTAAAACATTGCCATCCGCAAGCGAGATGGACTCAGCAGCACGTCGGACCCATAAAAGGGACTTCACACATTTCAAGGTGGTTTTTTGTTTGTCTTCTGTTGGTTTTGTGTTTTTGTTTTTCCCAATTTTGTTTAAGATCCATTCGTGCTTCTCAAATTCTCCTACTGTTCTCCTCTTTGACCATCACAGCAGCACTGCCTCAACCATAACTCCATGCACATTTATGGATGCTGCGTTTTTGACATTTACTGCCGTAGTTTTACCATCCAGGGATGGTGCAAACAACTTGTGCAGTTTGTGTGTGCCAAACAAAGGCATGCTACAGGAAAGCTCTTGGGAAGTTCAAGATTCCTGACTTCTAGACTCATTTCTGCTACTAATTTCTTCTAGGACAAGGTATTTTGGGCAAAGTTTAGTGATAGAATGAGAGGGAATGGCCTAATGATGTGCCAGGCGAGGTTCAGGTTGGATATTAGGAAATACTTCTTCTCCAAAAGAGAGGTCAGGCACTGGCACAGGCTGCCCAGGGAGGTGGTGGAATCACCATCCATGGAGGTGTTCAAGATACATCTGGATGTGGCACTAAGGGACATGGTTTAGTGGTTTAATGGGCAATTTTGGTGGTAGGTGGATGGTTGGACTAGATGATCTTGGAGGTCTTTTCCAACCTTCATGATTCTATGATTCTAACAAAAGAACAGCCAGATTCGTTATTAAAAGCACAGGAGATCTTCAATCACAGTAACTTTCCAGGTGACCAAAGACCTACTTACATAATGACAGAGAAGAACATCCTGAGATACAAAATGAACACGTGCCCTTGAAGCTATAATCCATGTATTGGTTCTCCAGTGTAAGCAAGACTTCTCTGTTAGGGAAAAAGAAGCTCCTAAAATGTTTCTTTTAAAATTAACATGCTCCCGACACATTTTACCTGACTCAGTTTCCTCATTAAAGATGAAAGCATCAGAACAATATTCCCCTACACCCCCGGTATTCCAAAACTTTGTTACTTTTACTGCTCTTGAGGAAAAGTTTCAAAAGGAAGAAGTAGATATATTATTATTATGTTATTAGCATTCCTCTGAGTCACTCTGTCATTTCTCTTTAGATTCTATTACAATGAAAAAAACCTACTTGCTCCAATCGCTTGTAACAATATAAAAATAAGGAAAAGTCTGTACATAAAATCAAAATAACGGTTTTGTTAAAATGTTTGCCAAAACTAAAATCTTGCTAGATTTTTTTTTTTTTTTTAATGTTCTGAGCAACTTAATTGTTTTAGTTCACTGCAAGAAAAGAGCAGGGGGATGTTTAGGGGAGCAATATGTCCCTACAATCCAATGTTAAAATCTTCATGAGACATAAAGGCATTTTACACAGAGATTTTTGGCCACAGACATGCAAGTTCACAGTTTGAAATGATCGTTGGGTGAGACAAGAACTATGGTTAATGGCAGCAAAAATGTCAGCTATTCCTTCAAAACCAATCTGGAACGAGACAATGATTTTAAGACCCTAATTACATGAAACAGATGACAGCATTATGTACAGCATTCTGGATAAACCAGTGTGTGTGTATGTGCTCGTGTCTGGGGGTGTTTATCCCCAGATATCAGACAGAACAGGAAAGGAAGAGCTGAAACACTTGTCCAGAAAATCCTCAAAAAGCAAACACAGCCAGGCCAAATTTAGAAGCTTTACTTTGCTGTCATATCAAAGGCAGGGTTGACTGGAAAAGCAACCACCTCTCAAGAATGGCAAAATAAACTTATGCAAGTCTCAGGAGGAAAACTCTGCTCAGAGACTGGATATTGTTAACTGCTGCTGTTTTGGTTGAGTGAGGTCCTTTTTGACACTGCTCAGATACTCTTGTCAAAGATCAACACAAATGAAAAGCAAAAAAAAAGAAGGGAAAAAAAAAAAAGAAAAAAGAAGCCAGACACCAGTCATTTCGGGGTAGGGTGTTTGGCAAAGCCTGGCTTTGAGCTGGTGGCTGAAGAAACAAAACTCTGAATGAACTTCCGAAAATACATTTTTTTTTCCTCCTTTGGAAAGGTGGCATAGGGCCTTCTGCAAATTTCAATCATCTGATTGGCAACTTGCTTTTTTGATCAAAGCAGAAGTCTACAACATCTGAAAACGATCTGTTGTCAAAAAAAGAAGAAAAAAAAAAAAAGCATTTCATGCTCAATTCAGAAGAAAGTTTCCCTAGCAGAAACTAGGCTATTCAAACTGATTTAAAAGCTTCCATAAAATAAAATGAGCCAGAAGCCCACATTTTAATAACCTCTATGCTACAAGACACATTGTTTATGTAAATCCATATCCATGACCTGCACGTACCAAAATCAGTTTGAAACTGTGTGACTTTATGACTCTGAAAACCATCCTTCTCTCACCACAGCCACAAATTTATGCTCAGCAGCAGCATGCGTTTAGATAGGAGCACAGCATCTGCCCATCTCTGCCTCAAAAAATTAAACAAAAGAAAAAAAGAAAAAAAGAAGGAAAACGTTGAACTTGGTCAGCAGCATGCCTTGAAATTGCTGTTACTTCACCTGGGGAAGTCTACCTTGAAGATTTAGTGAAAGCAACGAGGCATGTGTGTCAACATGATCTATACCATCCGATGGATAAACCTGGCTGCAGAATTCACCCTCGCAGTGCCAAACCCCCGTTGTCTGGATAGTCAGAAGCTGAAGTGATGTCAAGCAATTTCCCTTGGCTCAAAGTAATGCCAGCAGACAGACACTCTGACGCCAAGGGAGGATGATGGGGAGATAGTGCGTCCCTCTCATTTTCACAAGAACTCGAGGGAACTGCTCCCATATCTTTTGCAGAATTAATCAAGATAAGTTAATGTGTGATAACATGCATCTGAAGCGCTCTGAAGGGAAGAAAACTCGAGCAGCTTCTGGCTCTCCAGGATTAACGTGAACAGCTCTCCAAGAAACACAAAGCTTTCCTTTTCTACCCTGATCCCCCCCAAAAGAGAGTTCACACTGTAGAGAAATGCTGAGGATGAAAGCAGGAGGGATGCCATGGAAACTCCAGGTAAGGAAGCAGCATCTTGTAGTACAAAAACATCGACATAGCATTGATGCTGTTCTACCCTAGACTGGATAGTTACCTAAACTTTAAATATTCCTCCCTCTATTACTCTTACAACACTCCATGGTAACAGTACCTGAATGCTTTTTGCACACACAAGCACAGACATTTAGAGATGTCTCAGAGAGGTCCAAACTCTATTTTGTTGCTACATCACAAATGTGGGACGTTTTCTATCAAATGTAAAAGCCAGAAACGACTGGAATATTTCACTTCTGGGGAAGGTAAGAAACTGGAGCAAGGTTTTTGTCACGTGCATTTGTTGCTGGCATGCAAACTGGAGTTGCCAAGAGATGACCACCTCTGCACGCATGCACTCTCTCTGCAACCCAGGTGTGCCAAGCTAGCTGTTGCCTTCTCAACCAGTCTTGCCTTTTGTATAATAGGCTTTATGTTCTCATCTTCTAATTGCTCTTTTCACAAAAACAGAATGAAAAGCTTCATTTGTACTTCCTAACCCAGAAGTGAGCACGATGGCTTGAAGACTATAGAAGGGGCCATGAGATGATTGCAAAACCCCATCACAGCCCGTTCACACTCAGCTGATGGGGACGAGTCACTGCATGCAGGCAGCCACAGGCAGGAACCAATCCCCCACAGCAGCCAGTACCTAATTAAAAAGCTAACTGAAGGGTTTTGTAAGATAATATGGTTTTGCTTACTTCAATGTAAACGACTTGGGTACCTCTTGTAAGTCTGCAGGATGTTTCTCTCAGAGGGGCGACGGTCCTTTGATTATAAACTGGAGAAACACTGCTTTCCCCAGTGTACCACAGCAATTAACACAGTTCTCCAGCAGCTATCGGTGTCTGTGTAGCTTTATTCATCACAAATGAGGCACTCTGCAGACTCAAGAAGTCTCCCAGCCACATGACAGTAACGAACACACCAGGATTCACATGCTGGCAAGGAAATATCAGCGCCGAGTGCTTTGAAGTGTTCACAGGGAATTCCCAATGAGTGCAGTGAATTAGATCTAATTAATAAACCATGCTAGCAAGAAACGGACTGTCTATTTGTGATCGCTCCTAGGCACATCCAGGCAGCGACACGGCAGCTGGGAAGCACCAGGCACGTGTATGTTGTACACAAGGACATCACATACAGAGTTAAATAGCCAAAGGGGTCTAAAAATACCACCCAGTATTTTTACAGAAAACACTGTTTGAATGGAAAGCTTTCATGCTCCATTTTCTCACCTGCACCATTCACCGTGTGACATAGATAAGAAGCATCCCTGATGGCATGGATTAATAGAGCAACTTCAGAGGATGAGCTTCTACCCAGGTATTTATATCATCTCCCACTGCGAGCGAGCTGCCTGCACTTAGACAAGAAACTGTAACCCAAAAAAGGCCGAAGTGTCACTGCATCAGAAATGAAGTCACATAGAAAAAAAGAGCCACATTTGTCTCTTTTCTTTGCAGATAGACATGGTGGACCCAGAACAGCTGTCTCAATGAAGGGTGATTTGACCACTGTGCTTCCCTCTCCAACAAAACAATAACTTCTCAGTGTGCAGCAATGGATAACATCACCTGCACTAATGTACATTTCTTCAATCCAGGAACACATAGAAGGATGAAAAAAACATTCATAAGTGTAACCATAACCACTGAACAACCAAGTAGCAGGGCTGACGTCAAGAACTCTTCTTCTATACTATTATTCTTGCCAGAGACTAGGAGTAAAATAACTAAAACCTTCTGGATGTAGGTGTGTGAACCTGAATATTTAGGTGTCTTTCAGCATCCCTGTGCTTTTGCATGCTGATACCATTTTAACCACATAACTCTGTGCTATGTTTTGAACAGGACCTCCCCTCACGTGGTGAGCAGGGCAGATTTCTTCAGGGATGAATCAGAGGTTTGCACCGAAGGAGGCAGAGCTCTGCAAAACCCCACTGCAACTGGTGCAAAATGCACCAAGCCAAATGAACAAGAGTTTTGTCATTAAATTAGCAGAATATTGACCTGAGACATTCAATTTTACATTGGCCTTGGCCACAGAGCACACAGAGATTAACAAAAGCCCTTCATTTCTTCTTCTTCTTTTTTTTTTTTTTTTTTAAATAAGTACCTTCCAAAAACCTTCATTTGAAAATCACTCTATTTTTCTTAAGTCAAGAGCAGTAGTACTGTGAACATCTGATGTGAAGCAACAGGGAAACAAAAAAAGCTGAGTCCAGGTGTCTCAAACTGCAAACCTAAAATCAGTAGACATCTGTACTGCATCCATACTCCAATACACACTAATTTCCTAAAACAGGCCAAAGCATTTTACAGCCAGGGACTGTGCTTCTAGTTCAATAGCATGGACAGGAGGACTTGGAGGCTACAAGAAAGAGGGGGACAGACTCTTTAGCGGGGTCTGTGGTAAAGGACAAGGGGAATGGTTTCAAGCTAAAAGAGAGGAGATTTAGGCTGGATTTATGGAAGGAGTTCTTTACACTAAGGGTGGTAAAGCACTGGCACAGATTGCCCAGAGATGTGGTGGAAACCCCATCCCTGGAGACATTCAAGGTCAGGCTGGACCAGGCTCTGAGCACCCTGATGGAGCTGTAGCTCCCTGTACATTGCAGGGGAGCTGGACCAGATGGCCTTTAAAGGTCCCTTCCAACTCTAAGGATTCTATGATTCTATGACAGCTGGAGACCAGTGACCAAGGAAGTCGCCTGGCCCTTCAAGTTTCCTACTAATAAATATACTTTTTTGAAAATAGAATCATAGAATGGTTCAGGTTGGAAGGGACCTTAGAGGTCATCTTGTTCCAACCCCCCTGCCATGGGCAAGGACACCTCCCACTAGACCAGGTTGCCAGGTTTTAAGCTTAATTGCCCAGCAAAAGGTTAGGATTGTACCTTCTCCATCTCATAACAACTTTATGAGGATTGGGACAAGTAAGAAGGAAATTCCTTCATATCATAGTGGGCATGGCAGGGATGGGCTGATGGTTGGACTGGATGATCTTAGAGGTCTTTTCCAACCTTAATGATTCTATGATCATCCTACAATGTCAGGATATAATAAGCTATCTTCTACAAGTACCTCATCTCTTCCCCAGACCACAGAGGAAAGGCTGGAAAGAAAGCATTTAGTTACTGCTGCAGCAAACAATTTAGAAATCCAGCAAGAATATTCGTAATTCGCTCCTCTGAGCAGTGTTTGAATAGTATATGTAGTAAATAAAGATCAAGGTCACACCCTCAATGAAAACAAAGCACTGAATAGTTTTTCACGGAGCGCTATTTCCAGAGAAATGAACAGTAATAATTATGTAAATAACAATTACAATTGTCTAAATAATCTTATTGCAGAATCAGAGGGAGTCAAGTTACACGATCAGTCTCAGATGCAGCATTTTCTGGTTTTTCAGCACTTGAAATATTACTATAACTAGGTTCAGTATAATATATTCTATATTGAGAAGAGATGACGTATCATTTCATTTCATCCTTTTTCTGCCCTAAACTCTTAACTGTAGAAGAAGAGTATTATATAAAGGTCTCTAGGAGACACTCCAACCCACTTCAGCCCACACAGGTTATGGGCACAGCCAGTGCGAATCCACACCATGCAGCTAGCCCATACTCCATCTGCAACAGCATGGAATCACAACTTTACATTATTGCAAGTATGAAATTGGGTGGACATTCCTTGTGGGGCATCCACATGTGTGCTATATAGTGAAAAAACAAACATAAAAAAATCTATTTAAATTTGAGAGCTGTCAAGACAACCTAATGAAATGCATATGAGCTTTTTAAAGACATTAGAGAATATTCTATTAAAATCTTGGGGGGGGGGGG
>WBMW01001863.1:74305-126772 GCA_013396635.1 Penelope pileata
TGGGTGGGTGGGAAGAGCAATAAATAATTTAAACAAATACACTGCTTACCAGACTAGGAGGTACTTTTGAGTACAACTGAAACTCAAATGTTCACATCATGTAAAGCTAACTGAAAAAAAATATGTTGGATTGTTTGTCTCTTTTCACTGTGAAGCCTACTTATTTCAAACACACAAGCTGTGTGTTCTGTTAAATATCAATAGAAATAATAGAGTCTGCGCTAAGATTTAGGAAGTCACCATATTACTGTTACATCAACAATGGTTTCTATGAGCAACTATTTGAGCTTGTTTGACTTATAGATTCTTTTTGTAGAATGTCCTTTCAAGACTCCTCTAAAGACAATGAATTTTTTTCAAACCCAACACTACCTGATGATCTTGGAGGTCTTTTCCAACCTTAATGATTCTATGATTCTGTTTAGGGACATGGCTTAGCGGGCATGGTGGTGATGGGCTGACAACTTGATGATCTTGGAGGTCTTTTCCAACCTTAATGATTGTATGATTCTTTCAAATAAAGCCAGCTATTCCTCTAGGCGATGACATTACTCCTGAACCATGCAGACAGGTGCTGAAATCAATGTTGCAGAGCTTGCAGAACAGAAAGCATCTTCCCACTCAGTTCAAACCTGTCTGCAGCCTGCAGTTCCTGTTGGACTCCTTGGAGCAACTGGATAGTCCAACAATTCTGGCAACATGCATTCACATTTTGACTGGGTTACCCAGAGCAAGACAAGACCACATTCCTGCTGGCCAACCCTAGCTGTGGCGATCTGCACTCATGCAAGCTCAGGTACCAAGGGAGCAGTTTACACCCACATGGTTTGCTTTACAAAACCACCTGCAGTGGAAAGAGCAGCTCAGGGAACAGATCTCCAGAGACTGGCAGCCCACTGACCATACAATCATTTAGGTTGGAAAAGAGCTCCAAGATCATCAAGTCCAACCACCTTAACCCAGCCACTATGCCCACTAAACGATGTCCCCAAGTGCCACACCTCCTGAACACCTCCAGGGATGGGGACTCCACCACTTGGGAAGCCCAAGTAAATAAAACAACATGCCTCAGCCTCCCTGAGTGCAGAAGAGCAATATCTTACAGGGATATTCAAGAGTTAATAGGTAGTGCTCCATGCATCACAGCTTCACTGTTTCAGCAAGTTTCCAGTAACATCTAATTAACAAATCTCTGATGAACTCTTTCTTAGAGAGCTCAGCATTGGTGCTTCATGCAAACCTTGTTCAACGTGCCGGCCATGCAGCTGTGTCACCCTGCTGCCCCTTGGTGAGGGAATGCTGTGATCCTTCTGGCCAGTTTCAGGTGGTCACTTGTGGCCCCCTCTGCCCAATAAAAGAGTTTAGTAAATAAACTTGGGAGCATTTGGTACAAAGCAAAAAACAGCAACCTACATCAAAGCCTCCCTATTATCACTCCCTAGTGAACTGTGAAAATATAAATTCAAAGCTGACAAGCTAGTTAGACTTTTAACTAAAATCTGAGTGCAATTAACTTTAGCCACACCACTCTGCTACTGTACTTCTGGCACCAACTTTGAGAAGTGGCCCAAATTCTTCTGAGGAACAGAAAGACCATTTATCTACTACATTTATTCAGGGCAAAGCTCCTTCGTGTCAAGCAGGGAATGTAGCGTTGCTGATGGTGACTGGCAGTGATAAAGGAGCCAGTATGATTTTCAAACGAGTAGTATGCCCTGCTTTCCCAATGTTAGAGAAAAGTGAATAATATGCCCTCCTAAATAATAACTGGGTACCAATTCTGAGACACACAGAGTGGGAAAAGGTGCCTATAAATTACTGGGCACATAAACTTACTGCTTTAACAAGCTTTCCTACTTGGATCTGCCAGATAAATATATTTTCACTTGTAAAAGCTGATTAAGGAAAGTGATTCAGAAAGAGAGAGAAAAGGATCATCTGTGTATAGTAACGTTAAGAAATGACATTCATTTACAGAATAATTTGTACTCATGGGGTCCCTCCCAAGGTTCCTTGAAGTCCTACGTACATTCTCTGTCCTGATGCATTTTCACAGTATCAAATCTGTAAGATGGAGACTGTCACAAACGTTAACACACTACCCAAGGAAATGATAATAGCATCTATCTTTTATGTATTTGCAACACATAAATCGAGAGCTGAACCCAAAGCCCAGTCCATTCCAAATATTTATACTTAGTGGAGGCTTTAAATCTGGAGGCCCAAATCATATTCAATGGAGAGAGGTGACCCTCAAATGCACAGGTCATACCTTAAGTGCGTTAAATGGCCCTCCACTGGTGCTTTTCTCTTCCTCTGCTTCTCAGATGTTACATCACTAAGTTTAGCCTCTCAGCTAGGACTAATCCCCCTCTACTTCAGGCCTCCAGCTTAACTCTGAAACAACTGGAGAACACAGTCTTGACTCCATCATTATCTGCAGATCTCCACAGCCACAAGATAACTTGAAGGACAAAACAAGGAAGCTAAATGGGTACCTCTTGTAGGACACCCTGAAGACGATTGTGTGTCAAGATCTTTAAGTAGTACTAAATGCCACAGCTCTCCCTTGAGAGCAACCTCATGTTTTCCTTCAAGGACTTCAGGCCCAGGAAGACAGAATTCTCCTACAGAATGACAACACAAGTTCCTGAGAAACCGGTTACAAATTAGGACAGAAGAGCTTTGCAGCTTATAGTCCAAAATTCTGAACAATAAAAGGGAAAGCTTCTTGGAAATGTAAGTACAAAAAGCACTTTTGAGATCCCATGGCAGAGTTCTAACATTTTGTTGCCCAGTATTAGCTCCAGATAATATTTTCCTAGCTTCCAACCTTGCAGGCTCCCTCAGAATGGGACCAGTTCCCATTCCTTCAGCCATCCTCCCCACTCTCTTTCAAGAATTTCACCTGTATTTTTCCAGTCTTTGTCCCCCAGTGGCTTGGCTCGGTGCTAGTCCAAGAGCTTTGGCAGGTGGATGCTGAAGATGTCAGCAGATCCAGCTGTCTGCACACCACTTTGCTGAAGGTTACTGTCATCGCCATGCAGCACAATCAGCACAGGAGAACATCTGCCTGTAAATTAGTCACCCCAGTGCAAAGCCACCCTGCTGACGTGTTAAGCCAAGGAGCCACACTGCATACTAGAATGGCTAAGGCATATGCATGCAATTTTTCTTCAGCTGACTCTGCAGAAGGAAAGATCTCTAGGAACAGAAACATCTCACAGCCCCACAGATTTACCTAAGCCCTTCTGTCCTCACATGAAGAGCATTCAGGTAAAGAGCATTCAGTTCTAATACAAGAAAGAAAGAAGCCTCAAAATCAAATAAACATCAATTCTTGACTGTGATTTGAACAATATCTCCAACAGCCCTGCAAAACTTCTAAGCTGTATGTTTTAGGTATTACTAAGCATGTGGAGGTGCCAGACTTTTGAGGTACAAAAGGCACCTGGGACTCTACAAACCATGTTGGGAGTTCTGCATCCAGGGACAGCTCTGTGGGTCACAGCAGAGGGAACAGCATCACCATGACACTGGAAGATTCCCAGAAAGCAAGCACAAGCCAGAACTGGGCACGAAGCCCTTTATTGTTATCAGTGTTTTCATAAAGCCAGTTGCCAGGAGTGACAAACCTCTGTTTTCTAGTAGCAAGTGTTAAAAATCAGAACACCCAGACTTCTGTTGCTGAAGAGCAAGGGCTATACCGATGGGCGTCTCTTGGAGACACCCATTTCCCCACGACAATGGAGGAAAAAGGAACAGGCCGTATTTTGTGCCTTTGGATGTGATCCACTGCAGTTGCTACACACAGCATTCCTTTGCCATTTGGTAACTGAGAAACACTAGGCTTATTAAAAAGGAAAAAAAAAACCAAAAAAAAAAAACCCTGCAGTGCTTTGGTTGGTAAGCACTGGTCAGAGGAGGTCTGTAATGAATGGATGTCAGGGAATCAGCAGCCCAAGTGATACATTAAGTACTAGCTGTCAAAACAAGAACTGCTACTTTGCTTTACCAGAAGCAACCCTTTATACAAACACTCCTGCAGGTAGATACTTCTTCACGTTTTGCCTGACCTCAGCTTTCCAAGATTCACAGAGCTGCAGGGTTACCCACCCTCGCCCCCAGATGTGCGCATAACATGGTGCTCTGGAGCACACTTTCCCCTCCCATCCCAGCTTTATGTAAACAGCTTTGCTTCTGCAGGGATTTCAGAAAAGCTGGAGACAGTCACGCTTCAGGAATCTCTGAAAGTTTAGTTAAGTAACAATGTCCTAAAACCACAGTATGGCTTTTATAGGCACTCTGGCTGTAAAGTTCAAAAGGTAAATAGGTAAGCACATACAGTACACTTCACAAAGCTCTGCTAGCTCTCCAGAAATAACCACCAGGAAAAAACGAAGCTGCATGATACACTCTGCACTTAAACATTCTCACTTACCATCTAAATATTTCAATGCACTTCATCAAGAACTACATCCTTAACACGAATTAGACTAATACCACCTACATGGCATTACATGAATCATCCCTAGATTTAGGGATTGTGAAATAGGGATGCAGAGAAGTGACTTGACCCAAGGCTGCACAGTGTGTGGGTGGGACAGTGGTGGAAGTGAACCAAAGAGCTCTGCCTGCAAACTCCCTGTGCCTCACCTGAGTCACATTCCTGGGATCCACTGCAGGGTGATGTCCTCCATAGACAAATCACATGCTCAAATCCATCTTGGCATGAAAATGCCAAGGGGCTAGGAGAGAGGAGTTTAAAAGCAGAGATTAACAGAAGGCTTAACAAGGCAGAAGTTAACGTGGGGACATCTTGCCTTCTGACTTGTCAGCGTGCAAGTCACAACAAAAACTTCCTTTTCCAATTGCTTGCTGACGTGTAAGATTACACAATTTTCTCTCATCACCTCGAAGTTTGGCCAAGCATTCTCCCTGCTTTTAAGATGAAATGTAAATGAATGCCTAAGCTTCCAGCATTAGCACAGTCACAGATATTAAGTGGCTGAAATTAGGTCACTTCGGCCAATGCTGAATCGCTCCCCACAGAACGTTCATTCTTCGGTTCAGGAGGAGAAACATTTTTAGATAGAAGCAAATTTGAGAACTGCATAACCTGACAGTCATGTGTCTCATTATATCACTGCCCCAGATTCAAGCTGAGTAGGACCAAAAGGTTTATATAAGCAGACTATTATGGTGGTCTTCATGGAACAATCTGAGTTTTGAACTGATGCCACTACTGGACAGATTGGGAACATAAAAAAAAGGAAGATACTCAGAAAACTCTGTAACCCACTGGACTAAATGTGTTTACTAACTAATTAAGGACCCAGTTCCGGGACAAGCTGTGCCAGTCAGGTACACAAAGATTTGAAGCCCTCAGATAATGTAAGGATTGTTGGAGGAAATAGCTTTCACTTGAATATAACAAGCAGCAAGTGGCATATGCACTTACTAGCCCGATCAAAACAGAATTCAAGAAGTTGTCTTTGCAGCTTTCAATCACACTTTCCATACCAAATTTCTAATGTTTCAGTAAATCAGTATTTGCAGAGAAATTCTACACCCACTGCCATCCAGAGGATTTTATAGCCATTTTGCTGAAAAATGGGTAAATCTATGAGGTGTTCCAGCCACCTTGACACATTTGGCACAGACTGAGGTGCCTTTTTTTAAAATAATTAAGAATTAACAGAGTAGATGAGAGGTGGGGAGGAGCAACCAAAACTCTTGCTTAATTACTTGCACTGCTCCCCATTTTCTCCTAATATGGACCATTGCACATGGAACTGGTGAGACCACAGGTTGAATGCTGTGTTCAGTTTTGGGCTCCTCACTGCAACAAGAAAGTTGAGTTGCTCGAGTGTGTGCAGAGAAGAGCAACAAAGCTGGTGAAGAGACCAGAAAACAAAATATATAAGGAGCAATTGGGGTTATTTTGCTGGAAAAAAGGAGGCTGAGGAGAGACTTCATTGCTCTCTACAACTACCTGAAAAAATGCGGCAGCGAGGAGGGTGTTGGTCTCTTTTCTCAGGTGAAAAGTGATAAGATGCAAGGAAATGGCCTCAAAGTTGCACCAGGGGATGTTTAGATTGGATATTAGGAAGAATTTCTTCATGAAGAGGGTTTTCAAGCATTGGAATGTGCTTCCCAGAGGAGTGGTGGAGATCTCATCCTTGGAGGTACTGAAGAGTTGTGTGGACGTGGCACCAGGGACATGGTTTAGTAATGGCACCCAGTGGGTCAGGTTGATGGTTGGATTTTCGTCTTCAAGTTCTTTTCCAACCTAAGTGATTCTATGATTCTGTATTCAGATTAGTGAGACATCAAACAAATACATATATACAAAGGGTTACCTGAAATAATACATTCCTGGAATTAGATGACTTTTTTCTCATCTAAGACTTTTCCACCTTTGGGAGAGACAGTGGTCTTATGAATAATTAAAAAAAAAAAAAGCACTGCAAGGAACATCTGATTACAAAAATGTTTGTAGTAATTCCTATTTCTACCTGCAAATATTCATTGCTAAACATAAAAGTTGACTATTTTAAATGAAAATAAACTTGTATAAATTTTTCCAAGGAAAATGATCTTATTTATGCGAACTGGAAAGCATTTCCTGATTAGCATTAGTCTCTAAGTCACTGTGCTATAGTAGCTTTCTTCTATCCCCAGCTTACAGAAACTTCTTTGTAAAAAGTACTGAGAATAAATAATTTTCTTTCAAGTAGTGAAGAACTAAGTGACATTTAAATTCTTCAAAATTCTCAAAAGTAGAATTTCAGGGCAGACAAGATTTTTGATCTTCTCTTCACACAGGTGACATAGGATCCACTTAGCCTGAGTTCAGCTCTGCTGTCAACATGTTCCAAAATCAGATCATGGTGACAAAAGAGCTGACTTAAAACCCAGCAAAACAGAAATAATAAGAAAACTCAATGACCAGAACCTCACAGACAGCTGCACTTCTCATGCCCTGGACCCTCTACCATCTCTGGTCCAATCCTACCTGGTCACGTCCATAGGGAGCTCAAATCTCAGTGTCAGGGCCATCCAACAAAGCATCACCAAAACGGCCTTCATGAACCTTAATACTGAAGCACACAAGGATTTTCTACCAGCAGATGAAAGCTCATCTGCGCAGAACTTTCTGGAGGTCCCACTCAGACTGTGCAACAAAGTTCCACAGGAACTAATTATCATAACCAGCATCATCTTCTGCTCCAAAGCCAGAGTACGCTTCAACTTGTCTTCACTAACACCCACTGGGTTCATGTTAACGAGAGTCTGCCAAATCAAAACACTTGAATGTACAACCAATTTCCCTCACGGAGAGAAAGAACAAACCATGTACAACAGACAGCTGTCACATCACTTAATGCAGTGCAGGGGAGAGTTCAGACACTGTTACGTGCACAGATACATCAGAATCTGTACAGTACAGTACACAAACACTTTCCAGCTGAGCAAAATCCAGGTTTGCTTGGGCTCTTCTCATTCTTTATTCTGTAGCTTACTTCAGCTGTTAGACCCTTGCTTCTCCTCTCATCAACAGACAGTCTGGCTTAGCAACCAAAGCTGGACGATATTCATCCTTAGTACCAAATTTGAGGTTCTCCCTAAAGAGCACTCTGGAACAGAACACAGCAAGTCATCATCATCAAGATACTGGTAAAAGATGCATCATTTTAAAGGTAATGATGGAGTAAGTAGAAGTTGGAATGTACCTACTATCCCACCACATGGTATTTTCCATCGTACTCTTTTCTTAACTGAGGGATACAGGCATTCATTAGAGTTAGTGACATCAGTCACAGGGCCACATTTGCCTTTATATATGGCAGTAACATAATTATTTACATGAAACACACTGGAACTGATGATAGCTTGCAGAGTGAGGACATAGGGAAAAAACACAGACAAGGGATTTCTTCACCTTCTCCTATTACTTTGACAAAACTCACGTAAGGCCAAATTGACAAAATTTTAAAATGTATCAGGCAGCTGAAATGTGCTCAAAGAGGAGGGAATTGCCCTGAAGGAGAAGATATTTCTCCTTACTGGAGAGCAAAAAGATCAAATGCTTACAGCTGAAGGAAGAACAACTCATCAGAGAAGTCCAAATACTGGACTGGATGTGGAAAAGCTTGTTTCTTTGACTTTATCCACATTTTCATTTATTTTGCTTCAACTTCTGGTTTGCTTACCCCACCTAGCAGCTCCACAATCGGTTTCACGACCCAAAATCAGAAGATATCCTTGCAGAGAGGTTAGACACCATTTTATAACTAGAATCAGCAAAAAATAAGACTGTGTTATGAACATCCCAATCTTCTGCATGCTATTTGAGTGGATCTGGTCACTCTCTTGGATGATAATTAAATGTATTCTTTTCCCTGATTTCTGAGAGAATACAAACTGCTATTTCCCCTTTCATTCCCACAGTTGTATTATTCCCATCAGATACCAATCACAAACGCCATCCCTATTCCTCCCACTCAGGAATAAGCTCCTTTGTGCAAAGGCCCATCATCGTGGCTCTGTGCTACGGCAGTAGAAGCAAAGAGCACGCAGCGGGCTCCTGTGCCAGGACATCAGGGAAAGCAGGGCAGGTAGCAACCTACAAAATCAACTCACTGTTAAGAAGTTGCCCACCTGCCTTTCAAATCAACAGGAAACCACCTGCTTAGTTCATGCTTCCACACACAAATCCTGTTGTGATAGGATCAAAAAGCGTACTTTTCCTTGTTTGGAACTACTGCACTGGAATTTGTATTTTTATTTATTTACTGTAAGAAAACTCTTTGATCAGGTAAATACTTTTAAAAGGAAAAACAAAACAAAGTCCTCCTATAAAAGCACAGGCCCATGGCAAAGGCCATTTGGAAGGAAGGGATTACTCATGATGGAAGTAAGATTGCCTTCATTCTCCAGTACCCATGCCCACATTCTTAGGCACTACTGTGCTCCTTGCTCAAAACACAAAACCCAAAGCAAAGCACAGCAGCATAATTAGCATTTGCTTTGTGCACCCAGTTAGGCAGCTCTGCCCTTTCTAACATCATTTCATGGTTCCTTATACAATTACACTGCTTTAACCCTATTTATGCACTCCACGTGTAAGAAGGGATCCAGATCTCATTTTTGTGCTTCTTCATTTAGAGCTGGATTCTTCCTCTCCCCTCTCCCACCCTCACCCTTTAAAACAAAAAAACATCAAACTCACAACTGTCACTGAAGAATTTCACTCAGGAACCACTTTTTCAGGATAAATTGAGATTTAGATCGGATAAAAGTTTTTTATGCTAAGAGTGGAGAAGCACAGGAATATTACCCAGAGAGGTGATGGATACCTCATCCCTGGAGACATTCAAGGTCAGGCTTGGGGGTGTCTGTGCACCCTGATGGAGCTGTGGGTGTCCCTGTACATTGCAGGGGAGTTGGACCAGATGGCCTTTAAAGGTCCCTTCCAACTCCAAGGATTCTATGAATGAACACTCGGTATATTTAAATGACAAAAAGCTATCAGCTGTGATTAGAGAGATCCACTCTATTCCAGCACAAAGCCATAACATGATTTCTTTTCTTCTTTCAAGTCTGGGAGTTTGGTTTTTGCCTTTCTTTCTTCTTCTTTTTTTTCTTAATTGGGGAGTGATTCACAAAAACAAAACTACGATTTCCACAGAAAGTTGCTTGGACTTTTCTTCTCAAAAACGTTCACAACCGAAAATCTCCCACAAAGCAAAAGCAAGGGCAGCAAAAAATCTACCTCCAAAAATGCAGCGCAGCTTTCACACCAAGTGTAGTTAAAAAATGACTAAGTTTTCTTGATATATGAATTTGCGGGTAAACCATTTATCACTGACCTGTTTACCTGTGCAGCAGAGTCCCTCAAGCCGAGGGCCATGTCATTCCCCTTTGACTGATTAATTAGCCAATCAGGGGATATTTTTCACTGTGAGGCATGATGGTTTATTCCAGCTAATGCGTGGTCTCTAATGGTAGCACATTAAAGCCAACTCGGCTCTTTATGCCTATCGAAGTGACCAAAAGGGAAGGAGAGAAGATAAATCAAAAGAGCCTCCCCCAGTTTTGTTTCAATTCCTAACAACCCCCCCAAGGAACTAATGCTGGAAGCAAGGCTCTTCTCCAATGAAGAGAGAAGAAAAGAAGAAAGAGCCTCATTTCTTCCAGATCAGGAAATGCCTCTTCCTCTCCCTCTCTCTGCTGATATCTAAACAGCAATAATTTATCCTCAGTTGATTAACAAGGTGTTTATAGAATAGGCAACAAAGCATCAATATTTTGCTCTTCCTGCTTTTAGCCAAAATGCTGCTAGCACACCACGCAGGGTAAAGTAATTTTTACTGGTGCTCCTGGAGCAATCTTGTATTAAAAAGATGGCCCAAATTCACACCTTCAGCCTAATTCAGCCTTGTTCTGGCTTGCTATACGCACTGTTACAAGCTGGAGGAACAGTGATTTTGTCCCACTTCATGCTACTCTGTGTCGCCAGATGATTTGCACCATTTCAGCACACTGAAGATGCATTTAGCCCTTCAGCTGTACTGTCATGCTGTTCTCCTTGTGAGTTAACATCACTTACCTGTATTGACTGGGTTTCAAGCATAGGGAAAGGTTATGCACTGCTTACTACCTGCAGAATTTTTTTTTTCTGTTTTTTTGTTTTGTTTTGTTTTTTTGCTTTCTTTTTAAAGGAAATGGTCACCCTTAGCTGCTAGAGTCCACAGTATGGAGCAGAGCAAAACTGGAGGCCAAAGAAGTAACTGAAGTATTACAGAAGTAGTATGAACGTTACCATTAGCAATGGCTTCATCCAAATGGTCAGAAATGACAACAAACAAAAACAGGTGAACACACAAACCCAAGGATACTCCCAAACATTTCTGCTGCAGAACACAACAAAGGCTCCCATGGAAGCCAAGAAAACGAAGTTACTGTAAGGTGACACCATTTCCTACATCCTGAAGCTCTGCAGTGAGCAAGCCATGCTGGTCCAGGTAGCACTGAACTGGGAGACCACAAACTTTTGCTAAGCAGAAGCAGGCTCCTGGGGATTCCAAACCTGTGAATGCACCGCCAGGTTGTACAGACTCTGCCACTGTATTGCCACCTTTGTCTGATGAACCAACATTAAAAAATATAAACTTCAGCTTTCACAAGAAATGTGTAGGTTAAGAGGGTTGAGCAGAATCACACTTAGAAGAACACAGCCAGCTTTTCCACTGAAACAGAACATATCCAGAATATAACTTTTTAGAATCCCATCTTTTGTTACCTATCCGTTTCTTTCCCCTGATTCTTGACAAAAGTATTATTTTTACTCTTCCCAAAGACAAAGCACATACATCTGTGCAGAAATGGTAAAGTCACACACAGGAAGAACTACCATGCAGTTCCAACTTAATCCCAACTCTGGCAAACTCCACAGTAACAAAACTTAGGCACAAGATGCTCTGTGCCTCTAAAATCTTATTCTTCTTTCTGACAATACTTGTGCAATCAAAAAAAAAAAAAAAGGAAAAAATACATGAAAGTCAATTTTAGTACTTTCCTGTTATCTTCCTCTAGAACCCTCTGACAGCAAGTGCATTTTTACCGTGGTTTCTCAAGGAAGGGAATTTTCCACAATCACTCATTTGTGTACATCATGCGCTCTTGTCTCTCCAGTAACTTTTTAATCCAACCCAACAGAAGCTTAGAGATTTCAAAGATATTAAGACACTAAAATATTTCATGAAAGCAGGCAGCTGGATGGAGAAGGCCAACAGATCACCGTGCACATGGACAGGGGTTGCAGCATGAGCTCATCTCCTCATGCCACAGAACCCAAGCACAACACAACTACAGGAAACCAAGCTTCATCACTGGAGCTGCTCAAAGAATAACTTGCTGGGAGATGTTTTGCTTAAATCAATTCATCTTTCCCCATTCCACCAGGTCTAAAAGTGTTAATTTTTTTTTTTTCTCCTTGGCATCCCTTACCAAGGAGCTGGGATTTCCCCTAGGGGACTCTTCCACTGCCCTGCTGACATCACTGTGAGGAAGCCTGCTGAAGAGTAAGCTCGTGTCTTCCTTTTTCTAATTGAAGGTTCTCACCCCCATCACCATTCTTGGCTTTTGCCTACCCTGATTACTATCCCTTCCCGTCCTCTGTTCCTCCCTCCCCCCGACCCTCAGATATTTATAGGCAGAGAGGTCATCTTTTTCTGCCTCTTTTCTATGATGAACGTATCCAGTTCCTCCACTCTCTCCTTCTAGGACATGCCCTCTAACCCTGTCGCCCATTTTATTAAATCCTTTTGGACCCTCTCCAGGTTTTTGATGTTGTCTTTCTGTTCAGCTGCACTTTCCAAAGCAGAACAGTAAAAAGCTTAAGTTAATTTTTAACTAATTTTTCCTCTTCTGCAGTTTTTTGCTCCCTGAAAGTGCTACATAGAGACATTTGTCAGGGGTGAGAAAACCCAAGAAACTAAAGTTGTCACATCCCTAAAAGTCCCAGCTGTCAAGCCCACCAACATCAGTATCACAACTGGTATTTTGCAGAAAGTTCAGGTGTAGGAAACTGCATCAATTTACCCACAGCTCCAGCGAGGCAGTGACAGAGCCAGACTTTAATGGATTTTCAGTTATGTCCCTTAAGATTAGCCAACAAGTTTTTCTGATAAGTGCTGGGAAATGTAAGTCAGTTGAGGAAGTTCTGCAAAATGTGTCAGAAGACAATTTCCTGATTTTTTTTTCTTTAAAGTGAAAAAGCAACAAGGGTGGATAGTTACAGTTCTAATGACTAACGCGGAAGAAATCACCGTGAACTCGAGACTTTTGGGCTACTCGGATTCAGCACTTTAAGGGAACTTACGCAGGTTTACATCCAAGTTCCAAAAATTTGGAGGAAGCAGGTTACTCATCGAATGGCCTGAGACGTGGAAGTGAGATGGATGCAAAGCAAATGGGGATGTTGAGTTCTGTATGCATCTCAGAGTCATTACAAATGCGCCAGCAAATCCCAACTGCTCCCCCAGCCCCCAAAGCAAAATCAGTGCCAGAATCATGTTGTTCAGCAACCAAGCTGGGACTGTCTGTAACTCATTCCCAAATCCTCAGTCTCACTCAGGAGTATTTTCTCCAGTGATAAGGCTTCATCAGGAAACACAGCTGGATGGAGGAAGGAAATTCTGAGAAGCAAAAAAAATAGTGGGGGTTCGAGGAAGTTCAACCAGATAGGAACTAATGGAATTTGTTTTTCTGTCTCCCCAGCTCCCAGTGTTCCTAAGCAAGTGAGAAAATTAGAAGGAAAGTAGGGACAAAAAAAAAAAAAGTCTGGCAGATCTCACCCTGCAAAACAGGTCCTCATCGCACGTCTCCAGAGAGCATCATAATTACAATTCAATATTTTCGATCACTTGCTGTCCCTGGGAAAAACTACAGACGTTTCCAATTTAATTCCACTCTGAAGCCCAGCCATTGTTTTCTTCCCCCCCATTTTTTATTTTATTAAGAAAAAAAAGAAAAAAATCCCTGTGCAGTTAGTTTATTAAGGAGGTTTTAGTTGGACACATGATCTATCAAATTTATTTTAAAAGTTGCTTTGTGTTTAATGTTCAGGAGAATTAAAGGTTGCAAGTGCCTCAGATTAGCAGCACATATCCCAACACCATCAAAACAGCTTAAACTGCTGTCTTGGTTTTGTTACTACCAGAGAAACTCCTTTCAACCCTTAGGGGCAAATAGAATTTCCTTCTATATTCTTTGCAATTCCACTCTTGCAATCTTTACAGTCCTCTAGCCAACTCCTCTTTCCTTTGATAACGGAGATAATCCAAATTTCAACATCCCCATTTGCTGCAGCGGTGTCAGTGTGACACGAGAGAAAAGATCCATCAGGCAGATCGGGCACTGGCTACTGAGACAGTTAAAAAGTGAATGTGAGATCAGCTCTCCAGTTAGGACAGCACAGACCAAACCAGCACAAAATGCCTTTTGCCAAAGATGCATGGGTCAAAATCATAAAGTGATTGCTAATGAGCATATAGCACAGACTGATCATGACTAATTGGGACAGCATCTGACATACCTGATTTGCTGAGATACCAGCAGCTCAGAAGGGACACATTTTTGAGCAGCACTTGAGAGCAGGCAGGATTATTCTGCAGGGTCAGAATCCTGACCATGTCACTTAGCCCTGAGTCCTTCCACTGGTTTCCACTTGACTGTAAGCACAGATGGAGTTTACTGGGTATCACTTTCTTTCCCCCTTCTCCTAATCTTTAAGGGACACCTTGGTGTAACACCAGCTAAGCAGCACAGCACCACAATGCTCAAGTTTACCAATGTAATACCACTGCCAGGATCTGCAGCACTATAAAACACTGGTGGATACAGAAAAGCTCAAAGGCAGAAGGTATAACATCTCTTAGGAGTAAGAGAAGCTCTGCAACTCACAGACAAAAAGCTTGGCCATAAAGCCATCAGGCAATGGCATACAGCCTTAAAACATTCCACAACTTTCAACGTCTCTGGTGCCTACAGAACTGCAAATGCTCACCCAACTGGGTCTGTTTATAGCATAAGAATTTCATTAATGCAAGACGTTCTCATCTCCCACTCCTCTAGTGATCCCTTTCACCCATCCACAGAATTTTGCCGTAAGTTTAAACTGGAGACTTTAAGGGAGGGAGACGGTCAAAATCTACCTTGACAGAGTCTCAAGGATCTTGCTGCAGAGATACAACTGAAAGTGACCTCCAGAGGTCTCCTCCAGTCTCCATAATTCTGTGATTCTATGAAAAGCAATTCCTGCATGCTTCCATGAAGCTATACCCAAGGTAGTCCTGATTTTGGGTCGAAACAACCAGAAATTTGGGAAACAGAACTATGCTCAAAGTCAAGAGTGGATCAGCAACTGTGGAGAGCTGAGGACAGGTCATCCACTCCAAATTTGACTTGGACTGAATGCTTCTCTAACTACACCTCTGAAAGGAAAAAAAAAAAAAAAAGAAGACTTAAAGATAAGATTTCGTACTACAGGACTAATTTCCATTTATCATCACAGTTGCACACAGCTTGGAACACACAACTGGATTTATTGACAGCAGCAGTTCTAGCACCTATGGAAGTCTGGAAGTTGTCCTCATCTACTTTGAGCAAGGACAGCAGCATACAGCTGTTACTAGCTGTCAGAGGAGCTGCAATTATGAGGGACCACAGCCTACCACAGCCTGAAGGCATACCTCAGGGCTCTGATGGACACCAGAACTCTTCCCACATTATCTCTGCACAAGAACAGATTGGAACAACTTGCTTCCAGGCAACTGACAGCACTTTCCTGCTTCTGTAGTGTTCTCTCTGCCACAATTGGGCAATGCCCAGAGTCCAGGGATTTCAAAACCAGAATGCAAACAAACACAGGGAACAGTACTGCAAGTCCTCATGGGGCAGTGCCATTTCTGGCACCTTAAGGACCGGGCTCTGGAACACGATGGAAAGGGGAGAGAGAGTTCATGGGTGCAATGAAACGAAATTGCTCAGAGCTGGAGGGCCTGAGCAATGCATTTTTGTTCTGTGCAAACTCCACAGATCTCTGACCCATGAAGGGAAAAGAAAAAAAAAAAAAAAAGCAATTGTGCTGCCTCTGGCTTTCTCTCCCCACAGCTGCTTAGCAGCAGACAGTAGCCAGAAGACAACAGTGCAGCTCCAAATCATATTACCTCCTGCCTACATTTGCATGTGGAAATCTGGCCACTAAACAGGGAACAATCTATGACTTTTTGCCAGAACCCTGAACCATCAGCTTAGTGTTCAGTGAGGTTCAAAAGGAAATGAGCACAACAGCAGCCATCAGCTACTGCTGGCTATAATAATACCACTGTATTGGTCAAGGAATTAGCAGAAATTCATATACCCTTCCCAAGCTGCCACCAGTGCACATGATGTGCAGTGCTACTTGACAAAAAAAAAAAAAATGCTCTGCAGGATAAAGCCCCAGAAGAAGCAACAACTCCTTCCAAACTTATCTTTAATTTCCAAAGATGTGGAGCATGAACTGAAAGCAGTATCAGCTACTTGGCATATTTCTCTGATCAGTAGCAGTGTTAATTGAGGGGGCTCTGATGGTGCACGTGTACCCACAACATCTGAGACCTCTAATAGCTCTCATGAAGTCTCAAAATGCTTTTATCAACTCAGTCATAAGCTAAGGTTGGTTCTGTGGTGGCTGGTGACCTCTTCCCAAGCTCTTACCTTTCAAGCCAAACCATGTGACTTGTACCAAAGGTTCACACTGTTGTTCTCAGTGGCAGACAAGACAGGACAGCTCTTGATGTGCTTAAGTCTCTTCTATGCCTTGTTTAATTAGCTGGTAGCTTTAAAACCTACAGCACATTCTCTGAAATCATAGTACTATACAAGATAACAGGAAGACCAAACCCTTCAAACTGTTTAATCCAAGACACACTGAAATCTTCTGTATTTTACATTAGGAGGACTTCCCGGTGAAGAATCACAATTTGTTCTTCACAAGTCCCCTTACTCCACCTATCATCTACACAACTACAAACACTTTACTAGTTTTGCTGCTATCCAGGATCACCGAGCACATTTGCCCCCTGTTCCTCTCCTCCCAAATTTCACAGTGGCCAACAACGAAGTTACAGAACAATTTGCAAGAGCAAGGGGCCAAATATATAAAGGGTTTTTCAGAAACTACCATTCAATTTTTTCAGTTCCCAGCTTTCCCTCTAGCTGCAAAAGACTTCAGAGACCTCTGAATCAACAGTGCAATTCTTGCAGCATATTCATTTGTGCTCTTCCAGATGTTATCTTTCCAAGGAATGCTTCTGGATACATCAGTATTGTCCCAGTGTTAGCCTGCTTTTTTACACAGTGAAACAGCAGGCCTATTCTCTGCAAGTGCAAAACGCTAATAAATAGAAAAAAAAATGCTGGTAGAAACCTTGATCTCATTATACAAAGTTGGGGAAAGTCTTCTCATTTCGTATTTGTCATTGTTCAAAGATGAGCAAACCTTCACAGCTGCTCAGCCTTTCTCAATTCTTGTGAAGATATTGGTAGTTTGCTGAAACTGGCCAGCTGCTGCTGAACATTCAATTTATTTCAGATGCTCATGGAACTTTGAGATGAAGGGAAAGATTTATCTCCTTTGCAATGTATACTGCCTAAGAAGTGTAAAACTAAAATAATGAAGATTCCTAACTAATTCCAAAGAAGTTACATCACAACAATCCATACAAATATTTACTACAGACACTCATATTTTCTAACAGTTCAGAGCACGGCCCTCCACCTGCAGCTTTCACACAGAAGCAACAGTGATTCCACAGGCACAAGACCCTTTGCTTTTCATAAGCACGTGGTAATCTCATCAGCAGGAAGACATTTAAGTATGCTTTTGTTATAACAAAAAACAAGCAAGGAAACAAAAGAAAGGTGAAGCCTCTTGTTTACCTGTGCCTTCGTACTCTTCTGTCGCTTCCCAAAAATGCAGGACAGATCATCCTCACTGCGTGATGAGAGATCCTTACCTGGAAGGGGCAAAAGGAGGGAAAAAACCCACAATTTTCACACCTGGTGACAACAAGCACATTTTGACAACAAACTGTAACCTACAGGCATAGAAAAATTATTTTTGGGGGTGCAAAAATCAAGAAGAGTATGTTACAGACCCTACGTGAAGGCTGCCCATGGCTCACACATACACTGGGATGTGTTTGGGTGGGTGGGGAAGGGCTGGTGAGGAGATAACCACAGCCTGCTAGCAAATGTCCACAGAGAAACATATACAATAATTTGTTTTGTGCCACCTGATACTGCCATTGGCATAGCGAGATGAGGGAAACAGCCTGTTCTGCTCTAACGGGGAAGGAGAACTGCATTATCCTGCACATAAGAAGTGTAGGTGAAACTGCATATCTTGGGTCTCTCATGAGAATTCCCTCTCTGTCTGAGTTAGGGAGTCACACCTCCTAGATGCAACAAAAAAAGGATCCCATCTTTACTCAGTGGTGGCTTTTGATTCATGACAATGTTTCTGAAAAGCAAAACCTCCATCGCTGCAACTCACTGCATTATCCTAACTTAAAAACAATTTCAAGGGTGAAGCAAAGATTTCTCTGAGGTTCAGTAGGACCATTATTTCCTTCTTGCAGTCGTGTGGCTGAGCACCAGACATGGCTCAGAGAGGGGAAAGACAAAGGGTGTGATGCGATAGTCTGAGATGCCAGCAAAAGTCTGGCTGATCCAACAGTGCAGAAGCCTTTATATTCAGTTGTCCACTGCTTGCCTCAGAAAATTCTTTTAAAAAAAGTCAGAAAAAGTTAAAGAAACAAAAATTAGTCCAGACAGGCTAACTGACAGCACTCCAGGAGCCTGCCTGACTCTCACCTGACTGTCAGATTCCAAAAATCATCAGCCTCAAAACAAAACTAAGTACTTACAATGGACAAAAGAAAATTTGACTATTTCATCTGCTTCCTTTTCTCAGGATCCTCAACTGCCCACAGAGGGTAAGCAGACACATCAACACAGATGAGAAAGTGTGACACAACTTTCTGGTGAGACCTCTGTGCAGCCTCCAGATGTCCTTTATCCAAGCACGCCAGATGAGTGTGGTGCCTGTTTCCAGCTTTACCTTGTGCACAGCTTTAAATAAGGGACTTAGATTTTGGAGGGAAAAAAGGCAAGGAAATAAAGCATATGGTGAGAGGGGGGCAGCAGGAATGCTCCCCCTGTTTTTGCTTTCTGTAATAAAACCCCTACTTAGCTGACTGTCCACATCTTTTGCAGCATCACAGAGGACCAGCTGCTAGAAAAGCACTTGAAATCACACTCTTAATCTCATATGAATGTAGATTTCCCAGATTCAGGTGTGAGGCAGCTAGGACTATGAGCAGTGCTTATGTTCCCCCAGCTGCAAGGCTACAGACCAGCACCAGAAACTTTCTGTCGTTGCTGCTCTCTTCAGCTTTTGTGCAAACTTGTCTTGTTTAGTCTGAAAGGAAGCAGAATCGAACTTTAACAACAAGAGCCACAACATTAGCCTTTTTCAAATAACTTTTCCTCTTTCCCTGAAAAGGAGGGATTTCCCTGTCTTAGACCACAGAGGGTACAGTCAAACAGGGGCCTACCTTATTTAAGCACTGCAGCCAAACAAACAAGGGCTATTGTTAATATAAAAGCCTTGCACTGTATTCTACATGCTCAAAAGATGCTTCTTTTTTCTTCTACATTTAGCAAAAGGTTAAATCCAAATCAAAATAAATCCTCTTTGCTACTACCTCAAGCAGGCCACAGTCTCTGTACTTGAAGACCTGAACTCCTGTAATTGTTTAATGTCATGAAGTGGCAGGGTCAAGTTAGCACACTTGACTTCCAGGCTGAATTATTTCATCAAAAAAGCCAATCCCCAATATCAGAATTTGGCTTCCATTCAGAAGTCAATCACTTGTTTCAGCAGAGGCATTTGTTCTCAAAAAACATTATATAGAGCTTTAAGTTTAATAGATTACCCATTAGTGGAAACTGATCCTACCCATACATACTGAACTGCACATATACACACAGCATATGCACATGGGTGTGTGAAAGGGGAACAAAACCAACAGAGAAAGACAGAAAGTGACTGAACAATGACCAAGAGCAGAAGACAGGTTTGGCTGAAATAATGTCATCACTCCAACACAGAAAGAAGTTACCAAACTCCACAAGCTCTTGATAAAGATTTTCTGGCCACCAATCAGTGTCCTAATTTACCCAATAAAGTATATAATAGATGTAAGAGGGCTTTCCTCTTCCTACATTCAGGTTTAATCTGATCACTGATCTTATCCACATGATCTCTTAGCAGGGGTTATTGGAGATTGCAGGGGATGGTGCAGTACACATAGAGTTACTTGGCCATCACCTTTGCCTTTCTGCCCAGCCCTCTTCCCATGAACACTGCTGAGAATATTCATTGTTCCTTAAGTCAGCTGATGGCTCCCACTGATAGGAATTGATTTATTCAGCAATATCACTGTAAGGCCATCCAGAATTGCCCAAAATAAAGAGGAATAATGTATTATAGCTTTAAGCAGGTTGTTGGGGGCTGTTTCTAAATCATGATCCTACTTGCCATATATGGGCTACAGAAAGTAAAACATTTTGACGTATGTTCTACTAATCTTGGCTAGAGATTACGAAAGAAAATTCCCTCTTACCTTTTGCAAACTTCATATAATGGACACGTTTCTTAGAGGATTTTGATTTTTCCTCAAGACTAAATGTCTTCTTCTGATTAGTCACAGAGGATTCTTAAACAAAATGAAACAAAACAACAATAAAACCAGGTTCCAAACCTATTAGAAAAACATCAATAACCAAATTTAAACATTCCTGTATTTAACTTTCTCTTTCAAAACAAAATATCACAGAAGGAAGCATGGTAACTTTTCTCTGAGACATGTTAGTGCATGATTTTTTTGCCAAAACCCCTTCCTGTCCCATTTCTAATCCAGTGTAATTTGGAAAGGCAGATGCAAGTACTGCAGGTCAAAGGCAAAGTCTAATTTAACACCATTTCTATGGTAAGAAGAGACTAACAGGCCAGGGTCAATTGTGATGTTTGTTACAAAACATTTCCACTGCTAGTGTCTGAGAAAGCTCTAAGAAACTGTAAAAAATAAAATAGTGAACCTGAATGGACAAAAAGGGAGACAAGAAAAAAAAAAAGAAATATGATACTATTCTAATGTGCTCCTATCTGATACCTGCATGTAAGGAAATTAAACAGTGATCAACCTTTTTCATCCCTGAGGCCAGCAAGAGCTGCCACATCCAAATTATTTAAGCCTGCTGGCTTTCAGAAGAGCTGAATTTAAACTGCCCACTGGGAATGGCCTCTGGGGTTAGCTCCAAATTCATTCAGGAGTAGTTTAGGAGAGTGTTGGCTTGCGCAGGTCAAAAGCACGTGAAGAATTAGTCTGACTATTGGACAGTACAAAGTTTCTGTGCTGTGGGGTTACTCCAGTGGTACAGACACACTCTGTGTATTCACAGAGCCGGTTCATTTACAGAATTAACCTGCAATCCAGTAACAACTGCTTCATTAGTTCTGTCCTGAAGGGATATAGGCACTATAAGATTCTCTGCTCCATAACTATAGATAAGGCTATGCAGCTGAGATGTTTTCTTTTCTGCCAGTGGCAACTGGGATGGGTAGGGAAATCAACTCATACCCCGAGGGTTGAGTTGAGTCACCATTTTCATACCATCCTGCACCTGAAAGCTCTGCAGACCAAGCTTTTCTGACACTGGAATTCCAGCACTTCACAGTTTGATAAGGAGTGCCACCTGATGATAGAGCCACAGACCTAAAACTGAAATCCACAGCTTGTAGTGGGAGACTTTACCACCAGAAAGCAGCCTCAGATCTATTCTTGAATTTCCACATAAACGTTAACGAGAAGGACTAGAAAATTCAGTTTTAGACAGAATTTGCAGTCAGCGTGAAAATCCTCAATAAAAGGGTCTATGGGGAAAGTAAGCATGACAATTAACACAGATGAGGCACTGAGTCTGCTCTCTGATTCACTTGTACTGAAAGGAACATTACACACCACAGGATTTCCATCAGGACTTCCTCCTGCACTTCATTCTTACAGCAAAAGGGGCAGCAGCACCGCCTCGTGCCTTAAGAAGGAATTTCACTGCTGAGCTTAGAAACGTGCTGGCATTAACAGAGCAATAGGTGCATCCCTGTACTTTCTTGTGTGCTTTTTAAAGCAATTTAGTCATAGCAATAAAGTCATGGCATTTCTAGAGCAAATCTGATACAGGTGAATATTTCAAAGCACACAACAGGCATGGCCAGCATGTATGTCCCACTTTATGAATGGGAAACGGACAGAGTCATCATCATTCAGTATCTGAGCAAGAGCCAGGAATCCAAACTCCTTCCTCACTAGGTGCTCAGCTAGGAGAAGAGAAGAAAGCTAAAACTATGTAGATAAAGAGTATTTGAATGTTGGCATACTGACTGCCACAGGGCCCCTCCCTCCCAATCTCTAATTGCAATCCAGCTCTGGCAACTACACCAGTTATTTAAGAACAATGAAGGTTTTCAGCTGACTTTTAATGCAATTTGAAACTGGGTGATGGCCAGCAATGTAACATTTGATCCTGAAGCACAGCTGCAGGCAGAGTTATCTGGATGAGTTTTGCCAGCTTAAACAATTGCCAAAAAAACAAGTTACAGAGCAATGCCTACAGTCTGCCAACCACCAAACGTCATTCTGACCAGGACTTTTCAACCTGCACCCAAATCGGTGCTCAGTGATTGAAGTCTCTTCTCCAAGAAGGTCAAGGAAAAATAACAGTAAATCAGGGAGAAATATAGTTTTAGGGGACCACTTTGCATCAGTACAGATGACCCACAGCACACAGCAGATTTAGGAACAAGGCAGCCTTGCTCAATGAACCTGCCTCTGTGCTGACTCACTGTGTCCTTGGGCAAGTCATTTCAGCTCTCTGCTCATCAGTTTGCAGGTTTCCCACCAGTTACACCTAAATGATCTTCCCGTGGCTCAAGTTGGAACTTGGGTAGGATTTTGATAGAAAAGAAGACAGGAACTTCTGGAATTTCCCTGTGATATGCTGTTCTCTCTCTTGAGGACTTTCACTACAGCAGCTAGCACTGTGTGGCCTCAGACCAGTGGACAAGGATAACTTCCACAGCAATTAACATTTTAAAGCATTATGTCCAGAAATTTAATTCTAGTTCTCTAGGATTAGAAAACAAGTTTAAGCCTTTTTAACTGATTTTTCTCCTTTCTACCTCTCCTCTTCTAGAAAACCTTCTGTTCAAAAATACTATGAATGAATGAATGATCAGTTGCTCATTAAGCTGGCAGCTCTGTCACTGGCAGCATGTGGACAGGCTGTGTCCAAACAGAAGCCCTTGGTTTAACAACACTCCACAGAGAGTTGTTTCTATGTATGATCAGTTTGAGACATACCACTCCAAAGGAGAGACAGTTAGACAGCTGCTTGAGTTCTTTCTGTAACCTCACATCTGCCAGCTTAGCATTACTTCATTTCTACAAGCCAAGGTCTAACTGTACAAAGCTTTTCAAAATTAAAAAAAACTTCATAAATAACCCTTTGGGGAAAGTTGTGTAGTTTTCCCACTTGTGTGCTCTACATCAGGGCTACAAAAATTGCATTAAACTACACTCAAAACAGAAATGCATAACTCTGACCCAAAAGCTAAGAAGCAGCTCTTTGAAGACAGGAAAAGTAGGTATTTAAGAAACCACCAGAGCATGGAAGCCAGATGTGACAGTTCATTAGCAAAAGGAAGACACTGCAATGGTGAATGATTGCATTGTGAACCTTCATTCATACTGACTCTGGCTGCTTTATAAAGAAACAAGAACTGCTGCAGTGCAGCTCAGCAAAAGGTTCCCCCATGTTGTGGTCTTGGATAAAACGCCCACGATCAAAGTTTTACTTCTTTCCCTCAACAAAAAGCCTTTAACTGAGGTTAAACCAATCCACTGAGATCCATGCATTCAAACTTGAGCATGGCCAAGGATAGCAACATGTCCTTCAACTCCCACTGATTTTTAGGGAGAAGGGGAAGTTGTCAGCCTCAGCATGTACACTATCAGCAGCCCAAAGGACTGGGCCTCAGCTACCCTTATAAGACAGACAATGGAAACTCTGCTAAGCTTCCAGCATCTGATTGAGGAAAGCATGAACCTACCTGTTTCACCCTGTCCATGGCAATCATTCAGTTCAGCCAGAAGCTGGTTGAAGTCATCCTGATGAGCAATCCAGTTGTCCTGTAAATATCACCCACATGAATACAAGGCAACAGTTTCCAGACCTAACACAAGTTTTGCTAAAACAGTATTAAAACTCTGCCCTCCAAGAAGTAATTTAATTGCATGTACTCGATTTTTGATGGGAGGGACCCTGTGAAGCACCACAGGTGGCAAATACTAACAAAAGCTTGCTACAGTTACTCCAAGTGCAGAACTGATAAGGGTTGTGTTTGTAAGTCTTTAAACAATACCGAGCTGCTGTTGGCTCTGCATGTCCCAGTCTGTGTAAGATGTTTTCTACAGCAGGCAGGAAATACTAGTGTGATTTTCCAGCAGTTACTTAAGTTGTTGATTCTGAGACAAGCACCTCTAGATGCACATTCTGCCCTCCCTGTGCACCTGAACTCCAGATAGGAAGGTGACTGCATCAGCAAGAGGGAAAGAAAGCATAAAGCTAAGCCAGGTAGAAGACAAGTGGAGGAAGCAAGTATTTCAGTGATATGAAAGCAAAAACTCTCTGAACAGTGTGCTCTGAGAATTCATTGCTTGTTTCCCAAGTAAGTATTTATTCCCAAAAAAACCCAATAGAGCCTAACTAAACTCCAGGCCAAGAGTTTCTGCAGAAAAGCTCCCATAACTAAATGCTGCCACCAGGTGTGACAGCAGATTCCACTAACGTCCCATTACAAAGATTGTGCCTTAGCTGAAAATGAAGCCACATATCCTTACCTGGGTCTAGCACTCACCTCATAATTGATGGATGCTCCTAAGCCCAGCGTATTGTTTTTCACTTGAACCTTGATATGTTCTGTATTTCCTTGTTCCTGAGCTCCAAGACCCTAATTGAAGGATTGAAGGGTAAAAAGGTAAGGGCTTTCCAGCAGTGACTAAGCAACTAGAGCTGTTGTACTGAAGACATTTTGCAATGAAATACAGCAAGAAACCACAAGTTACTATTTATTTCCTTGCCTGCAACTGAATTCATTCACAGGTATTAGCATACATGAGATATTAAGTATTTTTAATTTACTACTTAAGCCTCCAGCAAAATACCATAAACACTAAAATAACAGCATCATTAAGTAGTTGGGTGATTAATCAGGAAGCCACCTGACATTCCCAGGCAAGTCCAAAGTGTTTACAATTCTAAAACAAGACACTACATAAAAAGAACATGCCTCTCACCAAAACCACCTCCGCCACTGCGAAGGCAGTTGTGTAACAGCTATGAGATAGATGCCACATGGAGCTTACAAAGCAGAATGAATTTATATTAAAGGCGGTGATGGGAAGTGGAAGGATCAGACTGGAGCTAGTAGGTCATCAAGAATTTTTTCCATCTCATTTACGCTCATAACTTGGTGAAGATACTGGGGAAAACAAATGTTGGTTTTGTCTATCCTAAAAAAAATGTAAGCATTCAAATCTGGGAAGTAATCTTTAGCCCAGATCTGCTATCACAGATCTTTTTTGGTCAGTGAGGTGGAAAATTTACCCTGAAACTTCTAACAAAAAAGTATGGAAATGAGCAGGACACCTGGCTACACATCCTGCCATGACCCAATTCCAATACAACTAATAACAGGACTAGTGTAATCAGCTTAATTTCAGAGCACAGATGGGCTTTTGCCCCTTAACTCGATCAAGCTATGGCTCCATTTGTCTGAGTTTCTAGCACAACAGGGACAAAAATCCCTCTAGTACAACTATAACTTGTAGAGGAAGATCCAGTAGCTCAGGCAGGAAACTTATTGAGAAGATGGGGTGTCTTCTGTCATTCCACCCTTCAAGGCTGTCACCCATTCCACCCTTCCACACCCTGACACAGTGTGTTCACATCAGTAAAGGCATTACCTATGTCCAGAGAAGCTGGCAGCTTGAAACACAATCAGTACAATCACATACCTATTTCAGTCTTACAAATACAAAACAGCCATGCATACAACTTTACAGAACAAGACAGTACCCAGTCCCACACTTTTAACAATTTGGTCTGAAGCCTAATGAAACCAGTGCCAGTTCCTTGACTTCAGCAGCCTTTGAACTGGGTATCACTGCTCATCATCTGTGAAATTAAAGGCAGGCAGAAGCCAGATCCATAAGAGCTATGTTGCCCACTAAGACAACAGTAGGCTACAGTGAAGAATTCAAGGGTAGCCTTATTTTTCCTTATTCTAAGTTTTAATACATTCACAGACCTGAGAATGGCCCTAATTTTGTTCATTTTAAAAGGGAGCAGAGAAGACCTAGAAGAGTTGAATAAATAGCATGGAAGGGGTTCTGTGTAGGTTTCACTAAACATGCTTGATACACAGGCCCAAATCTCAGCATTACGGAGACACCTTTGTGGAAGTTAAATTGCTTTTAAGTGGCAGCAGAAATGTCTGCAGATGTCTGTGCTGACCTAGAGATTATCTTAGCACCAGCAGCCAATCACCTCACACCACAGGTACACAGGAAGGAATACAGCCCACATAACACTGCATTCAGGGATCAGAAATAGCCTTTAAAAACAGGTGAAAGATTAAAGCTGATCCTGGAGTTTCTTTCAGCAGCACAAACAGCCAGGGAGAGAACTGAGGGCATGAAAGCAACTCAAATCCTTCTCTAAACATCACTTGGTTTAACGATCCAACTCCTGCTCTTACTTATGGACATTATCTTGTCAAAGAGAAGAGAGAAAAGCTGGGAAGTAAGAAAGGCACAAGCCAGCAAGTATCTTTGTAAGAAATTATAGAAATCTAACATTGCTCAAATTCTCTGTGCTCTGAGCAGACTTAAGAGAATAAATCAAATAAAAAGAACACAGCTGTCATAAACTCTGGGACCAAGATCCTCCAGCAATCTTCTACCCCTTCTTTTTAGTTCAGGAACAACTTAGACACAACCCTTCAGCTACACAGCTCTCCTGACCATACCTTTCCTTTGGACCAGCCCATCTTTTCCAGCATCTTCTGCCCATATTTAGATTCATCTTTACTCCAGGCACTGTTTCGGGGATCCACAGACCACTTCTGTCTTCTACGGGCTGGAAGAGAAAGGAAAAGTTCAAACAGGCTCTATCTACATTTCCACAGTGTTCCAAGTATTTAGTCGACTCAAGAAAATCCCTTCAATCCATAGAAACAGAACCTCTGCCAGATCAATCACATTTTCAGGGTTTAATTTTACTGTACGTGATACTGCAAAAAAAAAAGTCCAGTGAATGCTTTTAAGACAAAGAATGCTAAAGTAAAATGGCTATGGAAGTTGTCATCCCTAAGGATGGGCTGCAATTCAGCAAAGGTGTTCAGGATTAGCATTTAAGTGCACAGGCACATTCCATCTTTATTTCAAATTTGTTTTACATCTGGTTTCAACATCAAACCCACAGAGGATGAGTGCTGGCTTTCCTAGTACTGGACAGGTGTCCACTGGCCATCCTTCCTCTTCTCCAGGAACTTTAAGATTTGCTCTTGTAACAAAAGCCAAGTCAAAAATCAAACATAAGTGACCAAAGAAACTGAAGAGCAAAACGCAAATCAACAGGATTTCAGCTTTTAGATCCGCTGCAAAATGGCTTTTTTGGAAACTGAAAAGTCACCTACTGAAACTACTGCAGGTGTCAGAGGTCCAACCAAGAATCAAGGCTCTTTTGTCCTATGTATAACCACTAAGAAGCTGCAGTCCCCCAGGCCCTCATGCGTGAGCTTCTCTCTATCATCAGGAATAGCTTCTTTGAAATCAAGGAAGAAAAGTTAGCACAGTTAACCAGTCACTAAGTGCACACCTAAACACATGCAGGAAGAGAACGTAAATAAACCAGACAAAGAATGGGAGACAGGAAGATCACAAACTTCATTAAACACGATGGGAAACGGTGGATCAAAAATGAGCGATTAACCCAAGGCCACTGGGAGTCAGCAAGAAGCCAAGTGCACAGAGGTGCTTTCAACAGAATCAGGAAATCACCTCTCCCAGAAACGCAGCACTTAGGCTGGGGCCAGAGGGAGAGAATATTACAGGAATGTTTAACTCAATTGCTGCCCAGTCTTGGTTTTTTCCTACAGAAGAACTAACGTTCTCAGAATGCACGATGGGGGTTGTTTTTTAACATATTTCTGAAACTCAAAGTGCTGCACAGCAGTCCCACAAAAAGTAACAGTCTGATAAAGAATTTCATAAAAGCTCAAACAGTCCATAAAAAGATTTTATGGCGTGTTAAATGACTGAGTGCTGTGAGAGGAATCCTAAAGCACTCAATTAGTTCGCTTCTCTACAGGAAAATAACGACCAGAAACATCCACTGCGAGCTCTGACTGTGCTGCTACCGTCAGCTGGGAAAGTGCCACTGGGGACTGGGATCTTAAACAGACCCAAGCAAATTCCTGTTCCCTGCTGCCCCTCTGAGGCCAAAACCCCTGGTTCCCTCAGGCATGGGGTTCACTTCACTCATTTATTGCCGTGTTTGAAGCACTGAACTAGGAATCCAGGACAATGAACATGTTTTGTCATCTTCCCTCATCCAAGATGCACATCATCTTTAAGGACTCCAGTTTCCAGGAGTTTAGAGGGCAGAATGAATTTTTAAAAAGGTATCAAGCTAGCAGCAAAAGCTAAGTCCTACAAAAACTTGGAACATCTTGGCTGTTGCTTTCTTTCGTAGCTGGCATCAAAACCTAAAGGACATAAAAGGCAACATCAAGGACAATAAAAAAAGTGCTATTTACTAGAGAAGGTTATGCTGCCCAACCAAACAGCACCCCACCTTTCCAGTCCCATTTTTCAGTTTGTCCCTTTCTTTAAAGCTCATTTCCCTGGTGGTGACTTGGCAAATCCCAAGAAATTAAATCCAATGCAATTCTTCCAGCTGCAAAGCCACTGTATGTACCTAAGGACTTGCACATCTGCACAGCAGAGGTAATCTGTGTCAGTGGAATGCGTGAATTTAAATTAAATTTCAAACTGAATTGTTTGATGTAGTTCAACTAATCCACTTAAAATATTAATTTGTATTAATTCTCCTGAGTACCTCTCTGTGGAGAAGCCCGACGATGTTTTACTCCCAGGAGGACCCAGGCAACAAAACACAAATCTCCTAACACGGAGATTTTCCAGTTTAGGAGACCTTCCTTTTCCCAGCAGCTTCAATTCAAATATTTCAATAATCCTGGGGTTAATGGGTTAATAATAGGATAATGGGGTTAATCCTCACACTTCTGCCAGGCTAACACACTCATTTTCACATATATGGGAAACTATATGTAGGAAAGCAAAGGAAGCTGCTTACATCTTTAAAAAGCATTTGAGAAAGCCAGAAACAAGAAACCACAAGATTAGATCAGAAATGTTTGTTCACCAATGGCTTTTAAAAGCAAGGAAGGAAACAACCTACGCTTCCAGATAGAAAATTTAGCTCAGAATTCAGTACAGATGTCCTGGGCTGTTTTCCTTAAGTGATGATAGAGGTAGTAACGTAATCCTGGGTGAGCAGCACCATCCAGTGGAGAAATGTGTCATTTCTTCAGATACTTGGCTCAGATATCCTATCAGTTACCAAACCCTTCTACCAAGGCTTATTCTGTGCCCAGAGCATTAATTACCATTTCTGAAAGTTCCCTATCAGTTCCCATCTAAACCACAGCTATGTGCCCATGTATAGTGTTAACCCAGAAAAAAAATACTGCCCACAGAAGGGATCGTGGCACAGACGTGGGTTTGTAGCTGTGGTGATGCTGAGCACATCTAAGAAGGGATCCTGACAACAACCAAACCAATGTTGGTGGTTGGACTTGATGATCCTACAGGTCTTTTTCAACCTTAATGATTTTATGATTCTATTCTTAAATCCAAGCTACAAAACCCATCAATAACATATGCTTTTGTTTTCCAAATAGGAACCAGTAAGATAAATAAGGAAAGTTTATTGAAAGTCCCAGTCAAAAGTGAGTGAAAAATAAATGCTAACTTTTCAGCTGTTTCTGCAATAATTCAATCTGTCCATTCCCTGTTGGGTTCAGAGCATCACAGAGGCTGGAAGACCTCCTGAAATCACCTGTTCCAGTTTGTGCCCACTGCTCCTTGTCCTGGGTACCACTGAGAGGTTATTTCAGGTCCCTGGAACGCAGTGCTTTCACAGCTGTAGCAAAATCAGCTAACCTCTGCCTCTCTTTGAGGATGAATATCTATAACAGCATCTGAACTCGATCCAGTGCTGCAGAAATATACATGGATAACACAGCTTCAAAATTATACCTTCAGCTGAGGGTGATGAACAAAAACAAATCCACAAAGGTGGCTCTCAGCAACTGGATTTGGTTTTTTTTGCAGAACTGATTGCAGAATTTACTACATACAGAAGTGACCTTAAATACTGTACTGCTGAAACTGGAAGGTCCAGTTAAAGTGTAATTTTATTTCCCTCAATTCCAATAGGAATTTCCAATAGGAACCAGATTTTCCTGATCTGCCATTACACTGAAGTCCATCTTTCCCATGGTCAACCACATTTATTTGACCTTCAGCTTTCATGCTAAGGGTGTCCTGACACCACAAAAACTACTGACAACTCCTAAAGACATGAATAATAATGATTCAGAAATATGTCAACCCTGTTCCATAAACATCTACAGTTGAGAAGTTTACTCCTCCTACTTACATACAGTTTTATATTTGCTAACAAGACTACCTTACAGACATGCATCTTCAGCTTTGAAGAGAAGGCAGCAAAAGCTTTTAATTTCTAAAATAAAATCTTTCCCACTTTGGCCAGCCCCAGGAGAAATCTTTTTCCTGAACTGACGAACATTACCAGAGAGAGAGTTATCAGTCAGGAAATTCACAACAGAGATTAAAGCAATCCTTTCAGATATTCTTTTAGTCTTCTAAGGAAGGAAGGGATATGATCTAGAAGGACCTCAATAAACTCGAAAGGTGGGCCCATGTGAACCTAATGAGGTTCAACACAGCACAGTGCAAGGTTCTGCACTCGGGTTGGGGTAATCCCAGACATGTATACAGACTGGGAGAAGAACTCCTTAAGAGTGGCCCTGCTGAGAAGGACCTGGGGGTCCTGGTAGATGAAAAACTGAACATGAGCCAGCAGTGTGCTCTTGCAGCTCAGAAGGCCAACGCTACCCTGGGCTCCACCAGAAGAGGGGTGGCAGCAGGGACAGGGAGGTGATTGTCCCTCTCTACTCTGCCCTTGTGAGGCCCCACCTGGAGTACTGTATCCAGGTCTGGGGCCCCCAACACAGGAAAGACGTGGAGCTGTTGGAGAGCGTGCAGAGGAGGCCACGAAGATGCTCAGAGGGCTGGAGCACCTCCCCTACGAGGACAGGCTGAGGGAGCTGGGCTTGTTCAGCCTGGAGAAGAGAAGGCTGCGGGGGGACCTCACTGCAGCCTTCCAGGATTTAAAGGGAGATTATAAGCAGGAGGGAGAGCAACTTTTTACACGATCTGATAGTAATAGGATAAGGGAGGATGGTTTTAATCTGAACGAGGGAAGATTTAGATTGGATGTCAGGGGAAAATTCTTTACTGAGAGAGTGGTGAGGTGCTGGCACAGGCTGCCCAGAGAGGCTGTGGATGCCCCATCCCTGGAGGTGTTCAAGACTGGGTTGGATGGGGTCCTGGACAACCTGATCTGGAGGTTGGTGGCCCTGCCTGTGACAGGGGATTTGGAACTTGATGATCCTTGAGGTCCCTTCCAACCCAGGCCATTCTATGACTCTGTGACTGCTGGGCCTGGAGCAGGGGAGGCTCAAGGGGATCCCACTCATGGCCCTCAATCCCTGCAGGGAGCTGCAAGGGGACAGAGCCAGGTTCTGCTCAGCAGTGCCCAGGGGCACTGGGCACAGCCTGGAGCCCAGGAGCTCCCGCTGCCCACCAGAAGCACTGCTGTGTTGAGCTGTACAGGGAGGCTGTGGGCTCTCCTCCATGGGCATCTCCCAAACCTACCTGGACATGGTGCTGGGGCTGGGGGGGGCCACAGAGACCCAGGGGGGCCTCCAACCCCAACTACCCAGTGATTTTGCAATATGGAGCATGCAAATCTTCAGCCACCTCAGAGAGAAGAGTGAGTCCTTTGGACAGTGATATCAGGAAAGGGTTAAAAAATGCTCAAGCTACGTACAGAAAATCATCAAAATTACTCACTCAGCAACACCCTTCTGCAAAAGGAGCACGGCCTTACCCTGAGCTCCCCCGACGCGTTCAGCAGACCGATTCGCCCTTTCTGGAGCTCTCCCCTCACGCCCTCCACCCAGCCCTCTCCCAGCCCAGAACCGAGCTCTGATTTTGGAAGGCAGAGGCTGAGCACAGCTCGCACTGCGGGGGATCCACGCCTGGTCCCCAGCATTCAGGGTACCCGCAAGCCAACACCCCGCGGGACACNCGCACTCACGCTCCGCCAGCATCGCCATCTTGGGGGCCTCCCTCACCCCGCGGCGCGTGTGAGGAACGGCCGTCGTCATCGCCCCCTCTTAAATCCCAACACCTTTTGTTGTCGTTTTTTATTTTTAAACCCTCTAAAGATCTTGTTAAATATATAAAAATATATTTTTTGTTCCTCCGCGGGCTGCTTTTCCGCGTTTTCTCACGGATTTTGGACAGGCACTTTCATGGACAGCCTGATGGCTGCCTCTGAGCAAGGCGGCGGAAACGCAGCGGACTTGCGCTTTTTATGGAAAAAATCAGAGCTTCTTGTCTTGTAATGAAGTTTCTTCGAGACATCAGAGCTGCTTGTCTTGTAATAAAGCTGAGCTTGATGTGATCGTGTCCCAGGCATACCCAGTTAAAGTTGCCCAGCAGCAGTGGCTTGATTCCTCCTCAAGAAAACTACACCCCTATATATATTTTTTTTTTTCTAAATATCCTATGATATATGAAGATTCTGTGATTAATCCAAATCTTGCATGCTATAATATAAGCTCAGTGCTTCTTGTCTTACTTCAATGTGGAGAAAACTTTCTGCAACACACTTAAAAGAATGAGCATATACCTCCCTCAATATTTTGCTGAACCAGGTCACCCCTGTTCAGCTGACTTTTCTTGCAGGTCATGTTTTGTTCCTAGTCATTCATCTGACCTGTGTTTTAGCCACTCTTCAGTTGTTTCTTGTCTTATCTGAAGTATAGCACCCAAACCAAGACATGCACAAGATAGGAGGAATGGCCTCAAGTTGCACCAGGGGAGGTTCAGGTTGGATATTAGGAAAAAAAAATCTCTAAAAGCGTGGTAATGCATTGGAACAGGCTGCCCAGGAGGTGGTGGAGTCACCATCCCTGGAGGTGTTGAAGAACCGTGGAGATGTGGCACTGAGGGACATGGCTCAGTGGGCATGGTGGGGATGGGCTGGGGTTGGACTTGGTGATCTGAGAGGTCTTTTCCAACCTTTATGATTCTAAGATGCTACTGAATTCTTCAGACTGTAAATTCTTCAGAGCTGCTTCCTCTGGCTGCGTTTTGAACCTGAAATGTTTGGTTCTTAGACCTCTGTATTCCCTTCAGGGCAGTGCTGTGTGGGGATTTGTATTCTGTGTTCATCCTCCATTTTGCTTTTACTGAATCAAAATTAAAGACTGTGTTTCTGTTTTGTTTTATTGTTCTGAATTGCAGACCTATCCTTGAGTGCCTCTTTCTCAGCTTGGAGTCATCTGTAAGTGTTGTAAATGTAGTCTATACATACTCTGTACCTTAAATCAGGTCATTAAGGAGAGTGTTGAGTCCTGCCAGGCTCACAGCAGATCGACCACAACTCTTTCTTCTTCCACCCTTGCATTTGGACGACGACTGGATCGCGGCTCCCCGAGTTCAGCTCTTCAAGCTGCTTTGCTTCTGTGCTTTTTTGTTTAAACTGTGTTTTCCTGTTTGCTCAGGAGAACACTGTGCAAGACAGTTTCCAAAGACTTTATGGACAAAGAGAGGAGGAATTATAACTATGTGTTTTCCTCTTTCTGTTAGACCCATTCTTCTGTCACTCAGCAAAGTTATATTGATATGACGGAACTGGTTCTTGGCAAATCTATAAACTCACAGATAGCTTGTTGATTTTTTTCAGTATTTTGTATTCAGTTTCTGTTAAACTGACCGCTCTGACTGCCCAGTTTCTCCCTTAAAGATGGGTACCAAGTTTGTCCTCTCATAGTTTTCTAAGCCCACATTTAGCCTTCAGAAATTCCCAGCGTGTGCTCTCACCAGACGTTTCTATCAGTTCTCTAAGTACTTTCAGGTCATGTTCATCAGGCTTGACTGATGGGAAAACAAATAAATGCTTCCCAATCTTTCACTACCTGAGACAGAGATCTTTTCCCTTTGCTTCTCTTGTTAATTGTGTTAGCCACTTGATTGCATCTAATCAATGCAGTGAAGACTGAGTGGATGAATCACCTTCCGAATTCCCTCTTTGCCATGTAGGGATTAGCCTGGCCTTTGGTCTTTCTCATACACCTGCTGTGTTAAATTTCTGCACCTGCTTGTTATATCTCGTTCAGTGCCTAAACTCATTTCATTGGGTCTCTTATGCTCATATTATATATGCTTTAAATAAGTTGGCCTTAATTTTTCTTGCATCCTTCTGGCTTGCAGGTGGGTGTTATGCTCTGATGTGCTTATTAGTGTTGCATTAATGAATAACTGTCTTTAATTCATAATCCAGGCTCCTAAGAGTCTGCCTGGTAATTTTGACCTTAGAGGGATTTACCCAAAATCTGTCAGTTTGATTTGGCTCTGCTGTGGTGCCTTAGGAAGAGGAATCCTCAGGCATCTAACCTGGATTCCTGGTGCCCATCTATCTTCTAACATGAGGAGCTCAGATAGCCAGCTGATATTCTGGTTATCACCTTTGCTTATCATCTGGATCCAAAACAGGTGACATATCCTCACCTCCGTCATCCTTCTACCTGTACCAAATTACAAAGTATTCCTCTTCACGGTAATAGCCATTTCTATGAATTATCCCTGCAGTGTCCCTATTAAGCCAATTAAACTGTGATGTCATCCATGCATTTAGTTTTTGAATAGTCTACTTGCATGAGCTATTTCACACCAGCCAAATTCTGCTTCCGTTTTTGATTCTGGAGAGGTGTAAGTCTCCTAGCTGAGAGAATTGCTGTAATGTTTGATTGCTCCAATAGATAGCAGCATTACACACGTTTGAGTGAGCCTCGTTGTGCTCTAAAGGCATTACTCACAGTGGAAGATTGGAAGTAATTTCTAGTAAAGGATGCCTTAAAGGTTGAGCTTTGTTGCTTTTTTGTTTTTGAAGGAATATTTGACTGCAAATTTGACTTCCAAAACCGTTATGCCTCTGCTTGCAAGCAGAATCACAGCTCAACAAATAAATGAAACCTGCTTTAATTATTGCTGACTGTATTTAAATTGCAGCAAGGTTCAAGGTCACGGTCCAGGTTGTTCTACACAGATGTAGACACAGGTATGACAAATTAGTAGCTTAAGGTTCTGATCCTAAAAACATTCAAGTACATTTAGACATGCAAAAGGGGCAGTGAAGTTAGGCAGCACACACAAAGTGGAAGGTTTAATCCGGAGGTGATTACCGTATTTCACAATTACATGCATGAGTAAAAGCTTGCCTCACAGAATGGGAAAATATATGTATTTTTGGATATATGCTTTCTTCTAAGAGAAAAAGCAGCTGATATGGGTGGTTGTAGCCCTCTCTAATATATAAATATCCTGAAATCCTATTTTCAGTGTGCTTGCAGTGGTTGAAGTGTAGCTCTTCTCTGAAAAAGTGATAAAGATTCCTGACGGGCATTATGTTCAGAGCTCTCCAGTGATTCCTCCCAAGGGTCTTACTTGAAAAGAGGTGTTTCCCAACAGCCAGCACTGCAGAGATCATTTAGGGCTCAGGGATTGAGCAGGGTATTTTCCTCCTGGCACATCATTACCGATCACACAGCGGCTGCAGCCTGTGCTGCGCTGTCAGTGTCAGCTCCAAAGTCCCCACAGACTTTGGGGAATTCCTTTGATGCCACTTTCAGGTTGAAGTGCCTGGGACTTAGGGAGAAATCCAGCTGGGATGAACAGAGCCAACAATATGGAGAAAATTGAAATAGCATTTAAAAGGAGGAGGGCTGCAAACACGTCTGAGCCTGATTTCCACCTTGCTGGTCCCATTCCACCCAGAGGAGATGGGTGGAAGGAAGGTAGAAAGGAAATAAGAAAGGAAGGAAGAAGGAAAGGAAGGAAGTGTCCCAGCTAATGAGCAGCATCTGTGCCCTGCAGAAGGGCAGCCATGAGCACCAGCAATGGGCTCATGCCACAAATTACTCTGCTCCAGCCTCTAGAGACAAGAGTGGGCTCCACAAACATGTTGTAACCCCCTTGGAGTTGATGTAGGGGCAACAGGCACATGGAGATGGGCCTTGGGACCCCTGACACCAGATGCCTGCAAGAGGTGTCTAAACCTGAAGGCATTGTTGTGTGTTCTAATGGAGAAGAACCAGCATCAGTCAACCCCCCCATTTTTCTCTATACCCCATTCGAATGCCTCATCAACAAGGCAGATGTGGAGAGGCAGCCAGGAGGAAAAAAAAAAAAAAAGAAAGAGAAGTGGCAAAAAGGAGGAGGAAAGCAAGTAAAGAAATAAGATGTGAGTCCTGGCTGTGCAACAGGTCATTTGTGAGGCAAATCAGCCTCTGCTGTGTGATAATAGCCTGAGGCCAGGCTGGAAATGCTTATTGAGCGAGTCCTGGGGGAGGTGTGATGGAAGCACTAGGGACAAGGACTGCCTGGAGACCTTAAAACAAAAAGACAGTTTTGATTTAGGACAATGATTGGAGAGAACACGCGGATTAGGGGTGAGCTCTGGTATAAAGCTGCATTAGCAGAGCGGAGAAGCCGCTCATCAAGAGCCAAGCGGGGAGCAGGAGATTAACAACGTCTGACCCACGGAGCAAAAGATGTCAGAACGAGTGCCTGCAGCCAGGAGATGAGGGGTTCAAAGAACAGCTACTGGGGCAGGCTAGGAGCAGCAAAAGGCCCGAGGCAAGGGTGATGCTGCTGGAAACACTGCCAGTAAAGAGCTCAGCAGCAGTGTGCCTGGCTGGGAACGATGGAGGGAGTGTGGGCAAAGGAGGCAGCAGGACTCCAGGGTTTTTTCCTTCTATTCCATAAGCTCATTGTGCTTTTATAATTATTGCTCTGGTGGTTGTTTCATCAATCTGGATTCTGTGGAGTCTTGTGGTAGGCAGTTCGTTATCCAAACAGGAAAAGGAGGTGGGCAGCAAATAAGAGCAGCAACGGTTTTTAAAGGGGGAGACTGAGGCAGGAACATGACATAGAAGTCAAAGAGCTAACAGCTTGCATTTCTTGTGGAGGTATTTTAAAATATAAAGGAGTGCTAAAGAGCTGGATGATACTGAAAGATTAGATTTACATTGAGGAGGTAAAGGGTGGAGGTTTTTTGGTTATGACTTGAGTTTTGGTGATCAGAATTCCTGGCTGGGTCATGCTGAGTGTGCGTTGGAGGCATTGCTGTGAGCTGTGGTTGTGGCAGGGTGAGGCCAGGCACCAGCGGGTCCCAAATGCACCAGTCCAAAGGAGGAGGTTGGGAAGGCAAAGAGCCAACAGGACCCAAGGGCAAGGCAGGGTGTAATGAAGAGATGGAGCGAGATGAGGATCCCAAGGACATGAGCAGCAGCTCAGGTTTTGGGAACAGCCAAAAAAAGATCACAAAATCATAGAATCATTAAGGCTGGAAAAGACCTCTTAGATCACCAAGTCCAACCCCAACCCATCCCCACCATGCCCACTGAGCCATGTCCCATCCCCACATTTCTTGAACACCTCCAGGGACAGTGACTCCACCTCCTCCCTGGGCAGCCTGTTCCAGTGCTTGACCACTCTTTCTGAGAAGAAATTTTTCCTAATATCCAACCTGAACCTCCCCTGGCGCAACTTGAGGCCATTACCTCTAATCCTGTCCCTAATTACCTGGGACAGACCCCCACCTCGCTACAGCCTCCTTTCAGGGAGTTGTAGAGTGGGATAAGTTCTCCCCTAAGCCTCCTTTTCTCCAGACTGAACCATCCCAGTTCCCTCAGGTGCTCCTCACAGGACTGTGCTTCAGACACTTCACAGCTTTGTTGCCCTAAATGTAAAGAGAGGCAGGGTCACAAACCAGTAAGGACGTGGCTGACCAGACAGGAGATGAGACTGGAGCTGGGAATCAAGACGTGGAGCAGAACTGCATGATCCTGAGTGAACATTTAGTGTGGTTTAACAGTGCAAGTTTGAGGACAGGAGTCAAGGGCTGATTTGTCCACTTTGAGGTTTGTAACGTGGGTAGAGCTCGGACTGGAAATTCTGAGAAATGTCACGGAACAGCCTTTGAATCACTAAACACTGTTGTGGGAGAAGGAGGACAGCAGTGGAGCCAGGGAATCACAGATGAGTTATCTTGACTGCAGTCCCTGGAAAACACTGCAGTTCTTACCTAATCAGTTCAATATTTGGCCACCGGAGGACAACAGAGCGATGGAAAACCACCTACACAGCTTGCTAGGAACAATTCTCAACAAACCAACCTCATAGTTATCTCTGACCAGCAATCTGGCCTTGCTGACTGAGGTAGAAAGATTTTTCATCTACCCAAGAGCCATAGATACATGACACACATCTCAACTCTGCAACATGAATGAAGAACTCAGCATGAGGTTGAGCATTCTAGGGGAAATAAATAAGTTTTAAAACTTATTATTGGTCTTTTAGCACCATCCCACATGCAGACTTAGGTTCCGGAGAGCATCCCTGTAGCATGGAAGCACAATGTGACCAGTCAGTACTTTGTGAACAACCTGGTGTGGGACAGAGCATCTGTTGGTGCACAGAAGGACTGCAAGAAGTGTGGAAGGCAGGATCAAAATCCAAGTGATCTCTTTGAAGAGGGAGAATAGCCTGAAAAAGATGAGATAACAGGCATAGGGTAAGGCTGATACGAAATAGGGGGACTGAGAAGAATGAACATTGGAAGGAAAATAAAGAAGGAGAAGGGAGTAGAGCTAAAAGGTAACTAATGAACTGAGAACCTGCAGTTAGATGCTGGTTCAGAAGAATTGGTTCTTTCTGGACCATGTTATCTGTGACAAAAGGGGATCATTGCTCCTTGTCTAAGGGTTGGAAAAGCCATAGCAGTAGCACCAGGCCCATACCTGCCACTGCACTTTTGAGTAAATTAGGGATGGAGATGAAGCACAGAGGAGAGGAATGGGGCTGGCTAAGGGGTGGTGGGCTTGTCTTTCTTGGTGGTCAAATACACCACAGACTGACCCAGCCACAGAACGGGGAGAGGAGCCAAGCTTCTACAGTTCATCCACTTCTCCGTGTCTACCCATTTATGAGTTAGTTTAGGAAGCCCTCTCAGAAGCCATCTTTCCTCAGGTCCAATACGATGTCTTAAGCACAGAACTGATCCTATTGACTCTTCTGTAAAGTGCAGTTTACTCCTCTGCAAACCAAAGCGTCCCATTTAATCCCGTGAAACACTCGCTTGCTTTGTTCAAAATGAAACGGGAAAGGAGAAATAAAGGATTTCCTGCAGGTGCCCATTCAGCTTTCAAAATGAGTTCCCTTCCACCATTGTTGTGCTCATTTTCTGAGAAGCAGCAAGGCAGCAAATCTCATTTGCACAAGACATTTGTGGCCAGCCATGTTCAGGTGTTACTTAGCACACACGTTCAACAAGAAGCAAATCATACTTTTGCAGATGGCAGAATTGCTCCTCAGGACAGGAAGGAAGAAAAGGGCTGGGTGAGGAGCACATGAGCCACACCATGCTCACTTAAACACGACCCACAAAATCTACTAATGATGAAACTGCTGAAATAAAAGCATTCCTGCCCCAGATATCATATACTTGTAGATTCACAAATGGTTGCAAAGAAAGTTCATTGCTGTCCTTGAGGGGGAGAAAATGCCAGACCCGGTAGAGCATGTCTGAGATATTGTTCACAGGAAATTATATGCTGAGGCCTCGTCAAAAAACAGTAGGAGGAAACAGAGGTCAGCAGTGAAAAAAGCAAATAGATCTGCAATCAGTTTTTAAACTGATTTAATGTATCTAGTTTGCAGCCCATTTTATTCATTAGGCCTTGGATGTCTGTGCCGTTCTACTGGCAGGACTGAGGTTGCTTCTGAAGATTTCAGAACCGTCGTTGCTTACAGTCTCAGCAGGGTTCAGCTTTGTAAACACAGCAAATTAGATTTAGGGCTTTTGAACAGAAATAGAGAGGGAAACCCACAAGGACATCGCTCACTTTTCAAAGCGTAGCTGCACTTTCAAGACTGACCCAGTACTGTCATTTCAGGGCTGTTTGAGTAACCACTGGAAAATAAAGGAGCACTAAAAATAGCCACCACGGGATCATTAGCTCTTTAATTGCACGTTGGTTTTCCTTTCTCTCATTACACGTTCCACGTTGTCTTGTGATCTCGGCACCAACATTGACTGGGGACTGCCAGGAGCTGCCTTGGGCTGGTGAACACCGGGGTGATTTACTGCTAGTTCTCAGTGGGAGCGTTTTATCCTTCTCTTTTCTGGACACTGGGAGAATGGGATCCTCCCACGAATAAGAGAAGCAGCAAGGAAAACAGAATGTGGGGAAACAGGGTGGGAAGTGACGGTAGCAACCTCTGGCAGAGGACGTGCCCAGTGCTTCCCTGCATGGGCAGTCTCATCATTCCTACTTTGGGGACTCACTGGAGACACCTGAACCCCAACCCCTGCCAACCTCCTGGCTCTTTCTGTTTGCAGTTCTGATCCCGGAGCCTCCTGTCTGGCACCATTCCCTCGTATCACAAGTGCTGCCTGGTGGTACTCAGCACTGCTGAAGGATCTGCCATTACACCCAAGTGCTACTTCCACCTCAGGAAGCCTTTAAAGACATGATTATGGCAGGCAGAGAGATGTGCAAAGCTAAAAGATCGTTCTAGACTTGCTGTGTGTCTCACACTTTTTCCTGCACATCAGCTGTTGGCCACTGCCTTGGCTGATGTGCTGGGCTAGGAGGACCTTTGATCTGACTTAACACAGGCGTTCTTCTTTTCAGATGTTACCAAATGCAGCTTAATGGTGCTTTTAGTAGAGCCCAAAGACAATAAACCAGCTGGTTTCCACAGCATCTTTAGCTCAGATCCATGATTTTGTTCACTCCACCCCTGCCCCTGTGACATACCTTGATGGGGTGACAGGCTGCAGTACAACAGCATCTCTGAGCTACACAAGGAAACATGACTCAAATCACTGAGGGTTCTCACATTCTTTAGGCTTCCTGAGCAGCCAGCAACCACTCAGTATGCATTTAGGACATTTCTGTTTTGAACACCACAGACTTTTTAATTTCCACATGCTCCTTATAAAACAGGAGCTGTGCTGGAGCTTTCATTTGTTTGCTCATCGTAGAGTCGATAAGCCAGGAAATGTGTGATGGCACGATTATCCCACAGACACATTCCAAATCCACATGTAATGCAAATGGCAGCGCTGATAGTGCTGGTAAATATCCTTGTTTGCTTAGCGTTCTCAGCAGCACTTGGGCAAGTGCTCTGCTTGAAAGGAAAATCTGCTTTAACTCAGCGCTCAGGTCCCAGCTTGTTCTGCAGAGAGAGAGATAGAGATACAGGCTTAGAGACAGGTAACGTTCACAGACACACATGGTCAGTTGTTTTATTAAATTTTAAGGAAGGAGTTGGAAAAATCAGAACTCAGCCCAGTGAGATGTAGCTCTAAAAAACCCTACGTTAGTGTCTGTCATCCCAGTGGTACCCAGCAAGCAGGGGCTGCCAGGGGTGAGGACAGGAGTGGTGCTACCTAAGCCAGTCCTGACCTTATGGTGCTCAAGAAGGCCAAGTGCAAGGTGTTATGCTTGGGTTGGGGCAATCCCAGAGTACAGACTGGGAGAGGAACTCCCTGAGAACAGCCCTGCGGAGAAGACTTGGGGATCCTGGTGGATGAAGAACTGAACATGAGCCAGCAGTGTGCTCTTGCAGCTCGGAAGGCCAACGGTATCCTGGGTTGCATCAACAGAGGGGTGGCAGCAGGGAGAGGGAGGGGATGTCCTTCTCTATTCTGCCCTCATGAAGCCCCATCTGGAGTACTGCATCCAGGCCTGGGGCCCCCAGTACAGGAAAGATGTGGAGCTGCTGGAGAGGGTTCAGAGGAGGCCACAAAGATGCTCAGAGGGCTGGAGCACCTCCCCTACGAGGACAGGCTGAGGGAGCTGGGCTTGTTCAGCATGGAGAAGAGAAGGCTGCGGGGGGACCTCATTGCAGCCTTCCAGGATTTAAAGGGAGATTATAAGCAGGAGAGACAGCAACTTTTTACACGATCTGATAGTAATAGGACAAGGGGGGATGGCTTTAAATTGAAAGAGGGGTGATATAAGTTAAATGTTAGGAGGAAGTTCCTTATGCAGAGGGTGGTGAGGCCCTGGCACAGGCTGCCCAGAGAGCTGTGGGTGTTCCAGCCCTGGAGATATTCAAGGCCAGGCTGGATGGAGCAGCCTGATCTGGTGGGTGGCAACCCTTCCTGAGGTTTGAGGTTGGAACTAGATGGACCTCAAGGTCCCTTCCAACCCAACCCATTCTATGATTCTATCAAATCTAAACCCTTTCCAATCTCCAGTTGTGAATGCTCAGGTCCCATCCAGCTCGCCTACCCAGTGCTGACAGATCCGACCAAAAGAAAGTTTCTCCTGGAGTCTCACCTTATGCTCCTGTGTGGTCTGAAGCCCATTTGTTCCCTTTCTTTCTGCTGGCTTGTTTTCTAGACTCCTTATCTTACCACAGCAAGATCCCTAAGCCATTGTTGTACCAGGAGCCGTATAAACACAGTGATTTTCAATTTAATTCATTCATCTTGGCCTGTCTTTGCTGTGAAGACGTAGGTGCTGGCATCTGATTGCTCTAACTCTCCTACTTGCACAGTTTCAACCCAGACCAACTTGATTTCCAGACATGATTCCAGCCCAGGCCAATGGCCTTAATTCCTCTGAAAGAAGTTAGCTCCAAATCTTCCTATCAAGCCAAAACTGGGCAGGTCTCTAGAAAATTCATATTAAATTGTTGTCTAGGCAGAGGCATCTGCTACCTACCTGGGGAGAAGCTCTGCAGGTGGATGTGGCACAGCAGAAGAACAGTCATGTTAGGGGCTGAGCTGAAGTTGTCCTCTCCAGAAGTTTTGTCAGTAGCAAGCCAGGGAAAAATATTAAGGAGAATGTTAAAAGGGAACTTGGCATATTGAAGAAAGGGAACACGGAGACTGTTTCATCAGATGAATGTCTTGGGATGGGTATTAGGAGGAAACACAGCTGTGTAAAGCACTGTCTTCACTTCTTTTCCCCCCACCCTGTTAGGTGAAAGCATTTATTTCTGCTTCCTTTTCCTCTCCCTTCCCACCCTCAGTGGTGTCCTGGCTGGTTTTCTCCAGCTCCCAACCCACACCACAGCCCATGTTGTGGCACATGGGGTTTTGTCCCTCTGGTCCTGGGGTCAGCAGTGTGAATTTGGCTATAGCAGAGGGCAAGAAGGGAACCAGCCATCTCCCTCCTGCTGCAAGTGACTTTGTGCTCCTGTAAGAACAGGTGAGGCCACAGTGAGTGAGGTTTTCTACAGGCAACTAAATCCCCATCCCCAAAATCTTCTAGCTGAAATAGATTAGCGCAGGGAGAAGAAAGACCATCTCCATTTTAGAAAAGGAGGGAGGATGTAAAGTGATTTTCCTGTTCCTAGAGGGGCATTTGCAGAGCTCTAGCCAAGTCTCCTGAGTGACACCTTGGCTGTCGTTAAAATGAGACCATTTCAATGAGCTCAATTTGAGGTAGGATTCTGTTTCGTTGTTCATTTAAGAATTCCTTCTGGTGGCTGGTGGGACTTTGATGGAATTTCTCTGGGCAGGGAGCAGCGGTCATAAAGGAAAGGCATTCATACGGTGTAGGACAATAGCGTGACATTTTGTTGTGGATGGCATCCCCAACACAGGCCCTGCTGTGCTGCAAACCCCATTTCCATCCTGGTGGGAAGCAGGGGAAGATGCCCTACCATGGTTGGTGCATACTGCACTAATTCAGACCCACCCCAGGAGCAGGGGTCCCCCTGTGTGCCTCTCCTTGGGCAGTCAGCTTCTCCTGGAGTGTCACTTTTCTGGCAGTGACATATCTCCTCTGACTCTGAAGTCTTGCCCATCCTTGGGAGAGGAGTGGATGCAGCGCAGAACGTGCCTGTCCTGAGCTGGTTTGCAGAGAAGTGTGAATTGCTCAGCTCGGAGAGGAAAAGCTAGCTAAGAACAAAGGAACTCGTGCTCACCTGATTTTCTTCCAGCTGCCTCTCAGTAACCCATGGGCTCTCTTCTCCTGTGTCCCCTATATGTAACATTGAGGTTACATAGCTCCCCGCTCTCTTCTGTTTCATTCTCCATTCAGCATCTCCCAGATTTTCCCTCTGAGCAAAGTCCTATCTATCCCTCTATGACAGATGTGGCAGAATGAGTTACTCTCTTTGTATCATAAGGAGTTTCTTAAAAGGGAGGAGGTACCTTCTGGAGAAGGTCACTGAGATTTTGGGACCTGACTGTACAAGAAATCCACTTTCCCCATCACCTTGTCCTTAGCAGCAGACCTAGTACCACACAGCATTCTTATTTTTCATGTATGATGAGGAACCTTCCTACATTCTGTACTGAGAAGTCATTCTGCTTTGAAATACAAGGGTGAAGAAACTGCGAGTTCATCCCCTTTCTCTCCAAAGCGATGAATTGAGGGCTCAGTTATCGTTAACTGGGCTAAACAAGTGCTTGGGTTCATCAGGGGGTTGGGAGAGGGGCTCAACAAAAGGCACAGGCTGAAGCCAGAAAATGGGAGAGGAAGAGTCAAGGCACAGCTCATGAGCAGTGTTACAGAGATGTCCCTCCACTGTGCAGTGGGTGTGCAGGGCACGGAGAGCAGGAGGTGCCAAAGGAGGTGACTGAAGAAAATCAGGAACAGGAGCTGAATTGGGGCTTTGGTGGAGGAGACAGTCAGTCCTTACTTATGGATTGAGGGAGTGGAGGTGAGCAAGGACAGGGGCCAGTATGTTCACTTGGGAGGGTTGATACGGGGACCACACCACTGCCAGAGGATGCAGTCTGCTTCCCCAGCAGCTCTGCGTGCAGGGGACATGGCATGGTTGGGCCATGCCCAATCTGGAGCCACCTGGGGACATCACGGCACCTACAGCCAGCAGCAAATAATCAGATTTGCAGCTGCATAGCAGTTTACTCTAAGCCTGGACCCCTTACCCACCAAGTATTCTACGCTCTCAGACTGCCTCATCTCCTGATCTGACCTGTGCTCATCAGGTTTTCCTGGAGCATCCTGCTAAGGACATTCTTGCCCTGGTTTACAAGAAACTCAGGATTCCCAGGATGCTGCAGATCTGCTTTGGGTTAACAGGCTCTGTGTCCAGCAGCTTTTCCAGCGTGGAGTAGAAAGGAAAGAATAAAAAGACACAGCACACTGCAAAAATGTTATTAAAATGAACTGTTTATATTATCTCAGTTGAGTCAATACATTATAATGTATTAAAATGGAAAGGTACAAAATTGAAATAAATACTTTCTGATTCATGTATAAATCTTTTGTCAAGATGACATTTTGTTTGTTTTTTTTTTTTTGTTTTTTTTTTCATCAGTACATGTTTCAATAAAACATTTAAAATGACATTTAAAGTATCATTTAAAACATGGTTCATGGAAGAAAAGGTTGAAATCAAACAACTTTTGGCTTGTTTTGGCATGAGATCTTGACACAATCTGGGTTCCCCAAAACCACGTAAATGGTGGTAAAATATAAATGCTCAAACTTATTTAAAAAAATAAACAGGCTTTACAAAACCCTCTGATCCTTGACTTAGCCACTTTTCTGTATAGTCTGCACTTACGATATATACATTCATTATTGTCCAAGGGAAGACAGCCACTGACTTTCATTTAAAGAGCTTGGTGGAGAGGCCTAACGAACATGATGCAGCTGACTACAATTAACACGGTTTAAAAAATTCCTGACAGTGCAAAAAACAGCTCAGAAACCAAAGCGTGTACCAATGGGACGGGGAAGAGGCAAGTGCACGAGTCCAGATCGGAAGCGAAGCGTTTTGGGCGTTCTGGCCAGCTCTACAAAAGGACGTTTGCGGGGATGATCCACCTCATCAGCACCCCCAGCAAAGGTCTGCACCTAACACCAGATTGCAGATTGGCCTGTTTGCTGGCACAGGTCATTATTTCAGGCTCCCCTTTATATCCTAGGGTTGTTTTTTTGTTTGTTTGTTTTTTGCAGGAAAATTGCATCTTGGCACGCGGGGGCCCTTCTGCAGAGATGCCGTTGTCATTTGCGGTGAACGCAAGAATGCTGTGGTGCGAGCTTGGCCTGGGAAAAGGGGATGATGTCTTGATGTGAAATTGCAGAGCAGGAAGGGAGGAGGGGGATGTGAATGTGGGCTCGGGACCTCTGGGAAGAGGCCGTGGGGAATTCACTCCCGGGCAGCGGATTTTATCAGGATCATGGAGCAGGCTTGTTTGTGTGCTTTAGTTTCAACAGTGTGCTTATTTCTTCTTTGTTGCCATAGCCGTGGGCTGCTGTGGTCCCGCTAACCTCCCCCATGTGCTTATCATCCTGGGGCAATGGACAGGCTGCTGTCTGGGGCAGGACGTGGGAGCATGGACGGTTGGACTCGATGACCTTAGAGGTCTTTTCCAACCTTTGTGATTCTATGATTCTGTGGATGACGGTGGTTTTTCCCGTATCTCAGTATTCCAGGATCTCCTCAAGTTTCACCCAAAAGGTTCCCGCAGTTACACAAAGAATAAAATTAAGAAGAATCTTCCTGGCAACCTCTAAATAAAACTTCTCCATGTCTGGATTTAAACAGCAGGAACTGAAGAGTGCCTTCTCTTTGTTTGGTGGTTTTTAAGGCAGTAGAAGACTCTATCACCTTGGAAAGGAAGAACAGCCCCATATTGGCTCAGTGGAAGGGCAGGGATCCAAGATGGTGCTCCCACTGCTACTTTTCCTCAATGCTCTGTAGGCTCACTGGGACTATGTTGTGTTGTGTTCCTGGTCATTCCCACCCTGTGCAGAGGGATCTCATGGCACACGTTGCTCGTGATGCTCCCAACAGTGCTGCAGGCACCAGGCTCCTGTATGGAAACCAATCCCATTTCCATGTCAAGTTTGTGCCGTGTAGGACAGAGGGTCAAGGGATGTGATTCGTTTTCAAAAATTATTTCCATCCTCCCCAAAAAGCCAGCACGTCACAGTTAAAACTTCTTGGAAAATGCTGATTTCAAGATGTTTCCTCTTGAAAAGTATCATGGCCGTGGGGAAATGAAGGGTGTGATTTGAGGCTCTTGGGTGTCTTTCACATTTTCATTCAGGCTTTTTCACTGCAGAACAGCTTATTGTTTCGGGGTAATTGATGAAAAAAAAAAGTAGGCTACAAACAGGCAAAGAACAAAACAGCCTCCCTACAAGATGCCCAAGACGCTTTTATTGGCATACAGATTGTTTTGCATATTTTTCTTTTCTTTTTGCTGCTAACCTTGATGTTTCCATGTTGTTTGAGGAAAGCAAATTCATAAGAATTCTTAAGGGATGGACCCCCCCCTTTCCTATCCAGCTCCATCAATGCAGAAAACGTGATCCCCCTCAGTTAGAGCTTTCCCTTTCTGTGTTTTAGAGTTTGCAACACAGTTTTCCAGCAAAGGAAGCAGAAATTCTCTGAGTGCTGCCTTCTAGTAAGTGGGACCCTCTCAACGCTGCTCCAAGTCCTTCTACCTGCGTGGATGAAAGGAGATAACTCATCCTGCTGTTTTCCCTTATCCAGACTCATGTGGTGCACAAGAATGATTCTTGTGGGCTCCTTTTCCTTCTCTGGGAGGATTATGTGCACTTTTATTGTATTTTTTACCTTTTTGCATCCTAATCCAATCTTCTGTCAGCACTCAGAAGGCTGTCTCAAGGAGCCCTCTCTTGAAGGAAGCAGCAGAAGTTCCCACACTTGGGCAGAACGGTTTTCATTCTGTTATCCATTCATTCCTATTAAGACAGAGCTTGGGGTAGAATACCATCTGCTGACTGTGGGTGACCGTGGGGCTGAAGGATGTACGGTCAAGCAGAGTTGTCTCTGTGCATCAAGGTGCTGAACTCCTAGCAAAGCAAATAAATTACTTAGAAATGAGTTTTCTCTGCACATCCTTTCAAGCATCGACCAGCAAACATTTCCCTGGGCGTTCCCATGGTGCTGTAGGACAGCCTGGACTGAGACAGGAGAAGCACTGGCATCTAATATGCAGCCCAGAGACGCACTTGCATGACTCTCAAGTGTCTCCAGTGAGATCCTACAGTCCATGAAGAGTTTGTAGTGGTGAAGAGATTACGGCATTGTTGGAAGGTTGGGGCAGTAGGGAAATAGACCTTCCAAGTGACTTTCAGCCAATGGAAGAATAAGAGGACTAAGAGCAGAGCTTCCCGTATCACGTTGATCTCCATGTGTCACATCCAGCCTTGCCTGTGTGGAGTCTCTGCAAATGACCCAAACACTGGGACAAGATAAAAGCCAGGAATCAAACTTGTGTCATGGTTCACTTCTGCCAACACTGATGTTTCAAGAAAAAGGTTGATCAGGGAATGCCAATGAGATAACGTGTGAATGGGGCCATTTCTCCCCCACCTCCCAGACAAGGATCTCAATAACGGAGCCTCACAACACTCCTGTGAGGTAGATATTATTATACCTGGGTGGGTAAACTGAGGCACACGTAGAAGAAGTGGAGAGCAAGTGAAAGGAAAAGCTAAGATGAGGATCTTGGGATTCTCCATGCCAGTCTCTTGCTCTGAATATTATTTCCTCTCCGAAAAAGAAAACACGTGACTGTCTGCTGGAAAGTGAGAGAGAATGACCGATGAGCTCCTGGCACAACACAGCTGTGCAGAAAGAATGAAGACTCAGAAAGAATGAAGACTCAGAAAGAACGAACACTCAGAAAGAATGAAGACTCAGAAAGAATGAAGACTCATTTTCCTCGTTTGTCTTGTTAAAGGTCAAAGGGGGACACTGGGCATGACAGCAAGGAAAGAGATAGTCCAGAATAGGTCAGAAACCAAGTGAGAGAACATGAACAAAAGCACAACAGAAAGATAGCTCTAAAGGGATATCCTTGGGATGTCCTTCAAATCAGCTTGGAAATTCTGATGGAAAGACCAATGGGGTCTGCAAAAGCAGATCCAGTGGTTTCCAGTGAGCCTACTCCTTAGCTCACAAGAAAGAAGGGAGAAGGAGAGGAAAAGAGGAAGAAAAGAGAAAAAGAGAGATGGGAGAGAGAGGGGAAGGGAAAGGGGCAGAGAAAGAGGAAAGAGGAAGAAAGAAAGAAGAAAGAAAGAAGAAAGAAAGAAGAAAGAAAAGAAAGAAAGAAGAAAGAAAGAAGAAAGAAAGAAGAAAGAAAGAAGAAAGAAGAAAGTGGTGGGGGGAAGGAAGGAAGGAAGGAAGGGAGGAAAGAAGGGAGGGAGGGTGGAGAGGAGGAAGGGAAGGAAAACAGAAAAAAAAAGAGTAGAAAGAGGAAAAAACACATGTAAAGCCATACAGTTTTACCCTTTTGCAACCTTCCCCTCTTTGGAGAGAAGCAAAAGGGTTTTTTTTCCCTTCCAAAATTCTGCAAAGTGTCCCTAGGCAGAGAGAATACAGGGCAGACTGTCTGATGCAGAAGGTTTTGGGAGATAGCACCTGGCACAAGGTTTGCTACAATTAAGTTGGTTATTCTTTATTGCGTTGGAAATAAAACAGTCTTGTAAAGCCCTGCATAAAACCACAGCTCTGGCCTGCAATATCTCAGCCTCACCTGGGCTTTGCTGAATAATTTCAGGGCTTGAGGGTTTTTTTTTTTGTTTTTTTTTTAAACTTTCCTTGGTTTCAAGGATGGTAATTAAAGCTAGTTACAGGCGTTGCTGTTCTTAGAGAAGGGAAAGTGTCTACACAAAGATGCTTTTATTGGGTTGCTGATGAGGGTGAAGGCAGGGGATGAGCAAAGCAGTGCACTTGGCTTGTAAACCAGTGCAATATTTTTGAAGGGAGTTTTTGTCTAACTCCAGAACGTGCTCCCACTGAGCAGAGCAAGGCTTGGTGGGCAGCTAGGAGATGCACTTCTTTCTGGTGGAGAGCTGTGCCGTGCCCTTGGTGGGTATGTGTCAGAATGGCTCCAGTTATTTCAGTAGGACTCTGGTAATTTCCACCAGCTGTATGGCTAATTGCTCAAATTAAAACATTTGCATGCTGGCCTTGAGACAAAGGAGAGAAATGGACCATTGGGGGCTGTCTGCAGAATGCTGTGCGAAAAGCTGGCTTCCCCCTGAGCATGTGGAGCCATGAAGAAGCAAACAGACCATGGGTGAGGTGACACCACACGAGCATTCTTCCAAAGACTTTCCAAGGTCTTTCCTTACAGGGAACAGGTCCTTTTCCCAGTCATGCTGAAGGCAGAGACAGTCAGCTTTGCAGGAGCAAAATCCTGATGACTAGAGAAAGCCCTTTCAAGGAACTATTGATGTCTGCTGTTGGGGGATGCTCGGCAACCAGCCTCAAGGGATCTGAAGGAACTGATCTTGCAGCCTTTGAAAGCAACACTTGATTTCAGCGGGAAAGATGTAGGACTCAGGATTGATTGAATCCTTAAGAGAGAAAAAATCCAATGAGCACCATGCTGTGAAACATCCCGTAGGTGATTTCCTCCTCACCAGAGAACCACGCTCGGGCACTGTTTTCCTGCAGAAACCCTGGATGTGGAGCAAAGTAGGAAGAAAAGCAGCTCACTTCTGCTTGCTGAGCTGGGATGCCCACCACAAGCAGCTTTCCACAGCTGCAGCTGATTCTGCAACAAATCACAGGATCTGTTGTCAGCGTTGAGGCCGCATCCATCACGCTGTACGATCTGGCCACGGGACAGGGCCTATATCTGCATGCCAGGAGAGGATTCCTGCCAGTGCCTAAGGCCAGGCTGGCTGTTTGTTTCTAGATGAAAGCCAGTTAGACCGTCAAGCAGCAAAATCAGAGTGCAGCCATGGTTTAAAAGAAGTGGTGGAGAGCAGAGATCAAGAGAAAGTTATTCGGCCCATAGCTTTGTATAAAGGAGGAAAGAGAGGGCTGGAGTTGTGCTGTTTCTGGAGCAGAGGGAAGGCAGATCCTTGTTCCCTATTCTCCTGTGCAAAAGAAATATTTTATAAGTGTTTAGGAAAGAAAAGACTGATGAAAGCAAACTGCAGACATTTAAATGACGTGGACATCTCACTGCCCAGCGCTGTGAGGATGGGAAAAAAAGAGGAGAACTGCTCAGAAAGGGAAAAGGCCATGAGTCAAACTGCACTTAGCTGGAATTTGGGCATGTTACACTTGGCTAGATTCCCCCAAAGGTACAACCCACGCCTCTTGCACCAGATGGTTGCATAGGGATGGTGCAGGCAGGGGTGGAGTGGGCTCACCCCAGAGGTGGCTGCAGTAACAGTGCTCTGTCATGGGCAGGCAGCACAAGTCACATCATGTCCTGCTGGAAAAGCCCTTTGAGAACCTCTGGGTTGAAGAACGCTAAGAAAATTGGTAGCTCTACATATCAGCTCTGCGTTATCTTGGGGAAGGCCACTGGAGATTCGTCAGGCATTAAGAGACAAGAACATCTCTGTGTTGACCAGTGCAGGATCAGTCCCAGGAGCTGTTAATGGTCACTGCAGCTTTGATGATGTCAGTGGTAACACTTGGAAACGTCCCCATTCTGGCAGTTCAGCAGAAGCAAAGCTTGGAGAAAACCAATGAGAAGTTTGGTGAAAATGAACCATGTCCTTTGCCTGTATGCTCCCACGCCTGCTGGGCAGGGCTCAGGATGAGCTCCCCTGGAACATGGTGGGTTTGTGCTTCTGGAAGGATGGAGCTTATTGCAAAGGCTGAACAGCTTCCTTATGTTCCTCGTGGGCTGATCGTCCCCACTGCCGGGACCGCTAAGAGCCATCATCGTCCATTGGAGAGCTGGGAGAAACCCCAGGGGATGCCTGCTGTGATCCTGATAAAACACATGCTGCCGAGAGGAAGAACCCAACCTTCCTTCGCTACGGAGGGACCAAATCCTGCCCTCATACCCCACCGAGACCATTGGGCTTGATATTGATGTCCTGGTGTGGAATGGGAGCCTTCTCCCAGGGCTCCGGCAGCCCGGCCTCGAGCATCTCCCCGCTGGCAAGTGAGATCCCAATGGAAAGTCAAAACCTGGACTTCACAGCAAATTAAATGGAACGCAACTGAATCACAACCGTGATGCAAAACATCATTTTGCCGGACGAAACGCAGTTTCCACAACCTGGTTTTAAGGAACAGTATTACATAGAGATAGATACACTATGCTAGATCTTGAGAAAAAAATAAATAAATATGCTAAATAAACTAAGACATACAGTATAGGGGATATTCTGATCAACAAACCAATCACCATTAGAATCAAAAAGTAAACCAGCCTTTCACTTAGGACCCTAACAACATTTCTCAATGCACTAAGTACATTTTAAACCATGCAAGTTTACACAAACATCTTAACTAGGTTTTTTTTTTTTTT